>OLKM01004571.1:0-21525 GCA_900291075.1 Melanogrammus aeglefinus | reverse complement strand
GCCCCCCACAATTACTACTTTCACAAATAATGCAGAGTGCTTATTTAGTGCACTACGGAAGAAACATCTATACGACTCATTGCGATTAAACACTTTATTTATAAAATCCATTTATGCAAATTCCGTCCTGCTAGATGCACTTACAATAACCCACCCCTTAACTTCAAACCTCCCTAATTCTGCCAACCTGCAACCCTTGTGGATAACGTATCCCTCATGGTTTCATTACATGGATCAGTTAGACCCTACCTGCCACAGTGAGCGATGGTGAACCGCCTGACAGAACCAAACTCTGCCAATCAGTGTAAAACAAAACTTATCCAACATAACGTTACTGAATCAACTTATTACACCAAAAACTGTTCTGCAATATACTCCAAGCTTTACTCTGATTTACTTATGCTGCAATTGCTTCGGGAGACATAATTCTGTTTCGCCAACTACCTTGCATTTGACATTCAACAGTGTGATTTGCACCGAATACTTTTTTGAAGAAATAATATGCCGCAACCCGTTCAAGAATATGCTCATATGGAAAACGAATGTATGTCCCGCATCAAGTTCTCCAGCTTTATTCTGCACAAGCACACTAGAATTTCTAATGCTCTGAAGCGGTCATCTACTCAACGACAACATTATGTGCAACGTTTTCACGGTTTCCCGTAAATCCGTACGGATCCAACCCTCCACTTCATGACACAAGTGATCCGCATTCACTGATAAAAAAAAGTTGTGCCGTTCCACTATCAGCTTAAAAAATTGAAATAAGTTTCATTTAAAGTCACATTTGTCTTTTATCTTTATGTTATTGTTGTTGATCGAAAATGATCCGACCCGACTCAAAAATCCGTGACACATCCGAACCGGTAGTTTCGTGTATCCGTTGCACCCCGAACAACATGCAAAGCCTAAATCTTGTAGCCTCTAGCCACACTACCCTCTGCCAAACATGACTTCTCGTCACATGTAACCATCGAAACAAACCAGCCTATCTAACCCCCTGCTGACTCTTTTCTAGACGCCGAGGGCTTACTCACCAACTCTGATCCTGTTCCCATGCCCTGGCTGGGAGGTTTGCGAACTTTGCACACCCATGCCGCTTTCCATGCGCACGATCACCTTTCCCCAATGACACATCTTGGCTTACCGCCAGGTCACGGTCTTCCGAAATAAAAACACAACCATTCAGACTCCTCCAGTTCAAGACTCCTAAACCAAATGTGGACCCAAACCCAGCAGAACATGCCTTGAATAACGCTGCGTAGCCAAGATATAGCGAGCATCTTCAACGCTAGTGCTCTCACACCGAGTCAGTCAAAAGACTAATTTCACACTTTATCCGTCGCATCGTCGGCCAAATTAAGTTATATAAGCTTAAACAAGTTCTTAGTTTATCGCCTTATACATGTCGTTAGTCCATGTAAGTTAACGTTTATCCAATATAGAATCTGGGCCGGCCCGTACCCCTCCAATTTAAGAATCGTACAATACACCATCACTCGTAACACTGCTTGTGACCCTGCAGATTAAACAAATGGATGAAGTGCTCATTCATTAGTACTCACAACTACAGCCTCAGTATCAGAAGACAAAGTAGCATCGTTGACCCATTCTAGCACCACCTCATCAGCTTAATATACCAAAAAGGTGAACCACTTCACCATATGCATTGCATTCACTTCAACTAAAACATACACAGTCAAAGTTTTTTACATCCAGTTACTCAAAATGCTCATTTGCTCGTACCCCAATAATAACATTTTAGATGATAAGCCATTATAGACAGTGAATTTTAACACTCCGATCGTGCACCCTACTGCAGTACTGTTACATACAGTTAGTCTAGGAGACGACTACTTCTTTGCCTTGTAGACATATGCACGCTGCCAGCGTAGAAACCACCCGCGGTGCTGACTCCCTCCACCCATCAGCCCAAATGCGGCTGTGCTCCCTCTGTTCCTCAGACCACGCTTAGCCCGCAAAGATGGCCTTACTCCACAGTCTAAAAAAACATAGACCACTTAGTCACATCCAACACCCTTCAACCAATCAAACAGTGATCAAGGACACCGGACCCACCTTCCTCATCGGACTTTTCTCCGCGGAGTTAACTAAAGACAAGACAAAACACACGCAGCGACATTAGTTACTCACTATGTTTATTAGCATTAAACTATGCTACAATGCTTTATTACTAAGTTATAGCTTTGATGCCTGAGACTTCGCTCCTTACAAACACATCGTCCTTTTTGGACGAAACACCAGTGTAAGGTCAACTACTCAATATACAAAGTACCCAGAAAGACTTATGTGGTAACGGGCTTTACTTTTGACACGGTATGTGATAAAGGACCAGTCATCTAAGCCACCGAGCCACCATCCTATCAATATCTTAAAACATTCCGTTAAGCGCGACGAACACCCAATCTACGATCAATAGCCATCGGAGATATATTCTAGTTCATCGAGGAGATATATGGCCAATCAACGTGATCAGTACAATGGAAATATTGGGATATTTTGGCTGCGAGTTTTTAGCTCGCTTACCTTCACGGAGCGAAAAATGGAGGAAAAGGAAGCACGCAAGGAACGCTGGGAAATTATTGTTGACATGGGCAGCCGCAGAGGCGCCTGATCACAAATAACATTAAAACAAAAATGTGAAATCAAAACAGTAGCAATTCAACCTTTATATTTTTTGTTTTCCAAATTATTGTATCATTGTGTGTTTCCGGTATTATCTTAGTTTTATAAGATTTACACCGAGAGTATGTTCCGTTTCCATGGTGATCCACGCAAACAATAAGATCAGCGGAGGGAGTTTACCTGAGGATATCGCAAAGAATCCTGGATATCTATTAAATGTATACTTTTGTTTAGATTGTAATCTTTTGTTTAGCGATCGATTGAAAGACGCAAGTAAGTTGTGATGTATTTTATCATTTTTCATATAAAAGTTATGCGCTCATAATTTACAAAAATATGACTTTATTGAAATTGTTTAAGAGTAGGGTAAGGGTACAAATAGAGACCGATATGCCTCTATGTATGGCAACTAAAAAGTGCATATGAAAATGTGCAAATACACATGTACATTACTGCAGATACATAAAATATGCGTAACTATTTACCAGCAGTTCTCAAATTGGGGTGTCCAGACCCCTGGTGGTCCACGACCCATAACCTGGGTGTCCGCAAAGGGTCTTTTTCTAAATTATAAAATAAAGAAATCAAGACTTATACCTTGATCCGTCTTTTTTCCCGCTTATGATTGCTGTTATTCGGAGCGTGAATATTGAATTACCATTTTTTCCAACTTAAAAAAACGACTTCCTAACAACAGAAGCTGGTATTGAGATGTTTAATAATTTTAATACGCCGTTTTGAAAAAATAACTAAGATCCTAGAATCTGCATCCATCACTCAAGAATGGAGAAGGTGCAGTGAGAGACAAGCTCAGCCATATCATAACAGGTGAGCTCATTAAGGGCCTAATGATATCCTTATGATTTCTCAATGTAAATCGAACCAGCTAATACCTTACTGAAATAAAACCATGCCATGCCAAGGTACGGTGAAGGGTATGTGATGATGTGGGGCTATTTTAATTCCAAAGTCTAAGGGAACTTAATGAGGATGCATAGTATCCTTGATCCATGTAATAACTGGCTTTTAAAAAAATAATCTGCCTGCCATTATGGGAATTTAACATAAGGATGTCTATACTTATTCACCCTGTATTTAATTGAGGAACATTTATTTATTTACGATACATTATTCATTCACAAAGCAAATTGGTGTCCTTAAAGGTTGGATTTTTCCTCATTTGTTGGGTGCCTAAACTTACAACTGTGTGTGTGTGTGTGTGTGTGTGTGTGTGTGTGTGTGTGTGTGTGTGTGTGTGTGTGTGTGTGTGTGTGTGTGTGTGTGTGTGTGTGTGTGTGTGTGTGTGGTTCAGCAGGATGAGGTGGTCCCAGGTGCTGGGCGTGTGTGTAGTGTTGGAGGACTCTGCTGACCAGCTCGCCGTGCTCAGTCACATCATGGTGAGTAACTTGACCATGTGAAATAACTCACAGACCTGTACTATACCTACTGATCAATGTTTCTCAACAAAGTTATATTATATATATTTATTGAATATAATGTTTAAGTAATATCTGGTATATGAATCAGGGTGTCTTGTTCTCTGGCAGGTGGAGCCGCGGACCAATCAGAAGCAGGGGGAGTGGCAAGAGGACCACCTGGATAAGATGGACCGAGACAGGTATGTGAGGTCCACTCTCTGTCTGTGTGGCTGTCAGTCCGTCTGTCCTTCTGCTGGTAGTATGTGAGAAAGCCGTTGAACAAGAGTGTGTGTGTGTGTGTGTGTGTGTGTGTGTGTGTGTGTGTGTGTGTGTGTGTGTGTGTGTGTGTGTGTGTGTGTGTGTGTGTGTGTGTGTGTGTGTGTGTGTGTGTGTGCGTGTGTGTGTGTGTGCGTAGGCAATATGTGAGAGAGGTGATAGGCAGAGCGGTGTCTGAGCTGAGAGCGAGACAGTTGTACTGCAGTCTTCTCCAGGATGTGCAAGAAGAGGCAGCGGGCCGAGCTGCCCTCCATGACGTCATCACCAGGTGAACAGATAACAAGTCCCGGTACACACTCGTAAACAAATGGCACTAAACTTCAACAAAGCCGTTCGGCGGGAATAGAACCGTAGTGGAGGGCGTTGAACCATGTCCTGGATGTAGGATGGGCCTGAGCTGTTTGCAGCACGATAGGAGAGTGTCAGTGATTTGAATCAGATAGCAGCCGCCGGTAGCCCCTGCAGGGAGGGTGCAGAGTAGGAGAACTTGGGGAGGTTGGAGAAAAGTCAGGCTGCTGCATTCTGAATGAGCTTACTTCAAGACCTCAGATCTCATTACATCTACAATATTTTAAATTTACATTGTCGATTATTGTTTTGACAATATAGGGATCATCATCAGCGATTATTATATTGACAATATATTGATTATTAATTGAATGACAGTAATCATATGATAATTTACTGATAAAAACTAGATAATGCTCCAAAAGCTGAGAAGTCGAATAGAAACATGATAGTTGTGTTTCCGTAGGAAATGCCTCCTTACTGAGGAGATAAACCAATGAAAAGTGAGATTCAACCACTTGCCGGCCCCCTTTCTCCCATGTCACTCATGCTGGTGGACGGCCTCACCCACTTGTCCTTTGTATTTCCATGAGGTCAAGTGAAGAGACCATGAGTTGAAGTGTTAACGTGTAGCTCAACGTGGTCACCTATTCTGTGCTCCAAACACATGTTTGCCTCTAATTCGATCAACCAATCATAGATATGCATCTGGATTATGCTACGATTATGTCAACAAGGCGCTTGGTTCTGCTTCTCAGAGCAGAGGACGGTTTCATGAGGACAGACCAGCTGCAGAAACATCTGCAGAACGTCCACCAACAAGGCAGCCTGGACCTCCAGGTAACTAGTCTCACTAGAACCATGACTAGTCCTCTATGTCAACCACAAGAACCATTACTAGTCCTCTAAACCAATTACTAGAACCATAACCATAACAATAACCTACTCATCATGATAACTAGAATCATAGCTAGTACTCTTAACCATTATAACCATCATTAGTATTTTAAACCACTTTATCCATTACTAGTCCTATAAACTAGAACCATTAAACTATAACTAGTAACCTGAAGCAACAATTAGAACCATTGCTGGTCTTCTAAACCACCCACTAGGACCATGACTTTTCCTGCTAAACAACTGTAGAAACAAAACTAGTTCTCTAATCCACTTGAACCATAACTAGTCCTCTGAGCCACTAGAACCATAACTACTCTCGTAAACCAACCTTGAGAACCATAACTAGGTGCCTTTACCAAACACTAGAACAATAACTCGTCCGCTAAATCACTAGAACTCGTAACTAGTCCTCTCAACCACTAGAACCATAATCAGTCCTCTTGACCAATTGAGGCATAACTTGGGCTGTCATCCAGCTAAACCATAGCTTCTCCTCTATACCAACAACTAAAGCGACTAGAGGACTAAAGTTTAGACAACTAGTTACGGTTCTCACCACTTCCATAACACCGTCTTTTACCTTCCGCTATGAGTGCCCTGACTGTGCTGTTGCCTAGCGACGGGAGGAGCTGGCGGCCGTCCTGCAGGACAGTCTGCAGGAGGCGAAGGAGAGGACGAGTCGGGAGGGCCGCTACGTGGGCTCCAGCGGTCAGCTGCTCTCCTCTTCCAGACCAACAAACTCAACAGCAGAGCTCAGACCACACTGGAGAACCGCAGCGCAGTTCAGTTACCCTCACACCACCGAGACCTCCGGGAACCAGAGTGACTCCTGATTAGAATGAACCAGAGTGACTCCCGATAAGACTGAACCAGAGTGACTCCTGATTAGAATGAACCAGAGTGACTCCTGATAAGACTGAACCTCAGTGACTCCCGATTAGACTGAACCACAGTGACTCCCGATTAGACTGAACCAGAGTGACTCCCGATTAGACTGAACCAGAGTGACTCCCGATTAGACTGAACCTCAGTGACTCCTGATTAGAATGAACCAGAGTGACTCCCGATTAGACTGAACCTCAGTGACTCCCGATTAGACTGAACCACAGTGACTCCCGATTAGACTGAACCAGAGTGACTCCCGATAAGACTGAACCACAGTGACTCCCGTTAGACTGAACCAGAGTGACTCCCGATTAGACTGAACCAGAGTGACTCCCGATTAGACTGAACCAGAGTGACTCCCGATTAGACTGAACCAGAGTGACTCCAGATTAGGCTGAACCAGAGGGCCTCAAGATTAGATTGAACCAGAGTGACTCCAGATTAGACTGAACCAGAGTTCACCAGTCTGGCTTTGTTAAAATGGGTGGTTTCAACAGATTCTGTTTTAGGGTTATTGATATTATTGAGACTGTTTTGTGTATGTGACGTGTGTATTGTGTAATGTGTATGGGACGTGTGTAATGTGTGTGTATTGTATATGTGATGTTTGTGTATCGTGTATGTGATGTGAATATGATGTGTGTATTGTGTGTAATGTGTTTGTATTGTGTATGTGGTGTGAATGTGATGTTTGTGTATTGTGTATGTGATGTGTGTATTGTGTATGTGATGTGTCTATTGTGTGTAATGTGTGTGTAGTTGCTCCTGATTCAGCTGGAGGAGGAGCAGAGGAATCACCAGGTGTCAATCACCTTCCTGAAGGAGCAACAGAGGGTGGGTCCTCAACATAACACCATGACAACCATGAAACACCACTCTATCACCACGAGTACCATGAGACACAATTCTAACTATGACAACCATGAACCACAACTCGGTCACCATGACAACCATCAGACACATCTCTGTCAACATGACAACCATGAGACAGAACTCTGCCACCATGAAAACCATGAGACACAACTCTCTCCATGACAACCATGAGACACAAACCTTGCCAGCATGACAACCATTGGAACCATGAGACATAACTCTTTCGCCATGACAACCAGGAGACACATCTGTGTCGCCATGACAACCAGGAGTCACAACTCAGTCACAATGACAACAGGAGTTCCCTCCTGCTTGTTGTAAACACACTGTTGTCTCCAAGCTCCAAATGTTTGATGGTATCCCCACAACAATATGTTTGAAAATGCCTTCCAGGTTTCAGAGCGATGCACAGACCACCCAACCTCTCCCCTCAAGTAACCACGGAGCAGGGAACGCAAGGGACAGAGCTGGGGCCTCACGTACTAAGGTTGCGTACGCACAAAAACGTGGCGTACGTCCTTTTCCACGCTCACGTTCAGATGTACAAAACGTGAAATGACCGTAAAAATGTGCGGTCCCCACGCCAGCTCCAGAGCTGTCGTACGCACTTTCTACAGCGATTGTTCCTTTGGCAACACTTAGAGGTGACGCTGGGAAACTGGGAAAAATGTGAAAACAATGACTCATCAGAGTGATTTGCACATCAGAGACACACTAATGAACAATTAACACACCTTGCAATTATATCGGTGGCTAATATAAAAGCATGCGCAATGGATGAAGAAAATTGTTTTAAAAATGGCAGCGTTAGCGTTGTTAGAGGACATCGCAAATGGTCAAATCCGAAGGGAACGTATAAACCCAGTCTCACCAAAATGCGTACAGATCGCACGGTTTGACATGCGTGCAGTACATACGCCAAATGACCATTTCGCGTGCATATGATACGCAAATAACGGTGTCAAATTGTGGCTGTGACGTACTACCGAATTTCAGACTTGCATATGTGGAGGGCGGATGCGTATATTTTTTCTTCCGAATTTCAGACTTCAACAACCATTTTATTGCACTTTTCCTTATCGGAAGCCGGAAATTCCCGAATTCTGAGTAAAGTTCAATGCAGCATGCATCGCTGGTGACGTCGGTATGGGTATAAAGTGATGCGTGGTATGTTTACGCATCCGCCCTCCACAGTGGTTAATGCTGGGTTTAGTTAAGTAAAGTTGGAAAGATATTCACAGATTCGGACTTCCGGGATCAATAACTTTGAGACGAAACGTTGTTCAAACACAAATGATGCCTCTTTCACATCATAATCCTACAGACTACTACCGACAAGAATCAAAAACCGATTTTTTTACGAAAACGAGCCGTTCTCCCGAGCTGGATGGAAAACATTTATCTCTATATGCGCAGCCGGTAGCCGGGCGAGTGCGCAGGGAACCGTCTGCAAATTGCAATACAAGAGCAAGACGCTCCGAACAAAAATCAATAGCTCCACTGTTATACAGTACTGAGACTCCAAAATCACCACACACACCAAGGGACTCCTCATGGTCATACTACAACAGCTGTTTTGGAGAAATGTGCCTTTTAATAATTTTGGTGATTTTTTTATTGGAATTAATCATTAAAAACCTCCAATATTTAATCAATAGCTCCACCTGTTATACAGTACAGAGACTCCCAAAATCACCCACACACACACCAAGAGACTCCTCATGGTCATACTACAACAGCTGTTTTTGGAGAAATGTTGCCTTTTAATAATTTTGGTGATTTTTTTATTGGAATTAATCATTAAAAACCTCCAATATTAATCAAATAGCTCCACTGTTATACAGTACAGCGTCTTCCAAAATCACCACCACACACCAAGGGACTCCTCATGGTCATACTACAACAGCTGTTTTGGAGAAATGTGCCTTTTAATAATTTTTTGGTGATTTTTTTATTGGAATTAATCATTAAAAACCTCCAATATTAATCAATAGCTCCACTGTTATACAGTACAGCGTCTCCAAAATCACCACACACACCAAAGGACTCCTCATGGTCATACTACAACAGCTGTTTTGGAGAAATGTGCCTTTTAATAATTTTGGTGATGTTTTTTATTGGAATTAATCATTAAAAATCTCCAATATTAATCAATAGCTCCACTGTTATACAGTACAGCGACTCCAAAATCACCACACACACCAAGGGACTCCTCATGGTCATACTACAACAGCTGTTTTGGAGAAATGTGCCTTTTTGTATTTTTGGTGATTTTTTTAATTGGAATTAATCATTAATATCTTGCAATATTAATCAATAGCTCCACTGTTATATACAGTACAGAGACTCCAAAATCACCCACACGCACCAAGGGACTCCTCGTGGTCATACTACAACAGCTGTTTGGAGGAAATTTGCCTTTTAATAATTTTGGTGATTTTTTTATTGGAATTAATCATTAAAAATTCTCCAATATTTAATTCAATAGCTCCACTGTTATACAGTACAGAGACTCCAAAATCACCACACACACCAAGGGACTCCTCATGGTTCATACTACAACAGCTTGTTTTGGAGAAATGTGCCTTTTTGTATTTTTTGGTGATTTTTTTTAATTGGAATTAATCATTAATATCTTGCAATATTAATCAATAGCTCCACTGTTATACAGTACAGAGACTCCAAAATCACCACACACACCAAGGGAATCCTCGTGGTCATACTACAACACAGCTGTTTTGGAGAAATGTGCCTTTTAATAATTTTGGTGATTTTTTTTATTGGAATTAATCATTAAAAATCTCCAATATTAATCAATAGCTCCACTGTTATACAGTACAGAGACTCCAAAATCACCACACACACCAAGGGACTCCTCATGGTCATACTACAACAGCTGTTTTGGAGAAATGTGCCTTTTTGTATTTTTGGTGATTTTTTTAATTGGAATTAATCATTAATATCTTGCAATATTAATCAATAGCTCCACTGTTATACAGTACAGAGACTCCAAAATCACCACACACACCAAGGGACTCCTCGTGGTCATACTACAACAGCTGTTTTGGAGAAATTTGCCTTTTAATAATTTTGGTGATTTTTTTATTGGAATTAATCATTAAAAATCTCCAATATTAATCAATAGCTCCACTGTTATACAGTACAGAGACTCCAAAATCACCACACACACCAAGGGACTCCTCATGGTCATACTACAACAGCTGTTTTGGAGAAATGTGCCTTTTTGTATTTTTGGTGATTTTTTTAATTGGAATTAATCATTAATATCTTGCAATATTAATCAATAGCTCCACTGTTATACAGTACAGAGACTCCAAAATCACCACACACACCCAAGGGACTTCCTCGTGGTCATACTACAACAGCTGTTTTGGAGAAATTTGCCTTTTAATAATTTTGGTGATTTTTTTATTGGAATTAATCATTAAAAATCTCCAATATTAATCAATAGCTCCACTGTTATACAGTACAGAGACTCCAAAATCACCACACACACCAAGGGACTCCTCATGGTCATACTACAACAGCTGTTTTGGAGAAATGTGCCTTTTTGTATTTTTGGTGATTTTTTTAATTGGAATTAATCATTAATATCTTGCAATATTAATCAATAGCTCCACTGTTATACAGTACAGAGACTCCAAAATCACCACACACACCAATGAACTCCTCATGGTCATACTACAACAGCTGTTTTGGAGAAATTTGCCTTTTTGTATTTTTGGTGATTTTTTTAATTGGAATTAATCATTAATATCTTGCAATATTAATCAATAGCTCCACTGTTATACAGTAGAGAGACTCCAAAATCACCACAGACACCAAGGGACTCCTCGTGGTCATACTACAACAGCTGTTTTGGAGAAATGTGCCTTTTAATAATTTTGGTGATGTTTTTTATTGGAATTAATCATTAAAAATCTCCAATATTAATCAATAGCTCCACTGTTATACAGTACAGCGACTCCAAAATCACCACACACGCCAAGGAACTCCTCATGGTCATACTACAACAGCTGTTTTGGAGAAATGTGCCTTTTTGTATTTTTGGTGATTTTTTTAATTGGAATTAATCATTAATATCTTGCAATATTAATCAATAGCTCCACTGTTATACAGTACAGAGACTCCAAAATCACCACACACACACAGAGGACTCCTCGTGGTCATACTACAACAGCTGTTTTTGGGAGAAATTTGCCTTTTAATAATTTTGGGTGATTTTTTTATTGGAATTAATCATTAAAAATCTCCAATATTTAATCAATAGCTCCACTGTTATACAGTACAGAGACTCCAAAATCACCACACACACCAAGGGACTCCTCATGGTCATACTACAACAGCTGTTTTGGAGAAATGTGCCTTTTTGTATTTTTGGTGATTTTTTTTAATTGGAATTAATCATTAATATCTTGCAATATTAATCAATAGCTCCACTGTTATACAGTACAGAGACTCCAAAATCACCACACACACCAAGGGACTCCTCGTGGTCATACTACAACAGCTGTTTTGGAGAAATGTGCCTTTTAATAATTTTGGTGATTTTTTTATTGGAATTAATCATTAAAAATCTCCAATATTAATCAATAGCTCCACTGTTATACAGTACAGCGACTCCAAAATCACCACACACACCAAGGGACTCCTCATGGTCATACTACAACAGCTGTTTTGGAGAAATGTGCCTTTTTGTATTTTTGGTGATTTTTTTAATTGGAATTAATCATTAATATCTTGCAATATTAATCAATAGCTCCACTGTTATACAGTACAGAGACTCCAAAATCACCACACACACCAAGGGACTCCTCGTGGTCATACTACAACAGCTGTTTTGGAGAAATGTGCCTTTTAATAATTTTGGTGATTTTTTTATTGGAATTAATCATTAATAACTTGCAATATTAATATATTAATTATAATATTATTAAATATTTTATTTTTCACTTATTTTCATTAAATCTGGCCTGGCTCGGGTCTGAGAATTTAACCGGGTGAGCTAGTTCCACCAGGGCCAAATCAAAGGTATTTTGGAGCAGTTGCACGTTTTCAGGTTCACTGCTCTGAAGTCATGTGATCATTTCCTAGCCAATCATCCGAAAGCTTCAGTTAAGCTCCATTTTGGAAAGACCAAGGCTATAATTTTACTGCAGTATTTACAAGAGCAGAACAGAAGAAAGAAAATAAAAGAAAGAAGTAAATTTGTCCCTTTCCAAGGATATGTGTAAGTCATTATCTTTTTTTTCCACCAGGGCCAAATCAAAGGTATTTTGGAGTCACTGTACTGTATAACAGTGGAGCTATTGATTAATATTGGAGATTTTTAATGATTAATTCCAATAAAAAAATCACCAAAATTATTAAAAGGCACATTTCTCAAACAGCTGTTGTAGTATGACCACGAGGAGTCCCTTGGTGTGTGTGGTGATTTTGGAGTCTCTGTACTGCATAAGAGTGGAGCTATTGATTAATATTGGAGATTTTTAATGATTAATTCCAATAAAAAAAATCACCAAAATTATTAAAAGGCACATTTCTCCAAAACAGCTGTTGTAGTATGACCACGAAGGAGTCCCTTGGTGTTCTGTGGTGATTTTGGGAGTCTCTGTACTGTATAACAGTGGAGCTATTGATTATTATATGGAGGTTTTTAATGATTAATTCCAATAAAAAAATCACCAAAATTATTAAAAGGCACATTTCTCCAAAACAGCTGTGTGTAGTATGACCATGAGGAGTCTCTTGGTGTGTGTGGTGATTTTGGAGTCTCTGTACTGTATAACAGTGGAGCTATTGATTAATATTGGAGGTTTTTAATGATTAATTCCAATAAAAAAATCACCAAAATTATTAAAAGGCACATTTCTCCAAAACAGCTGTTGTAGTATGACCATGAGGAGTCCCTTGGTGTGTGTGGTGATTTTGGAGTCTCAGTACTGTATAACAGTGGAGCTATTGATTTTTGTTCGGAGCGTCTTGCTCTTGTATTGCAATTTGCAGACGGTCCCTGCGCACTCGCCCGGCTACCGGCTGCGCATAGAGATAAATGTTTTCCATCCAGCTCGGAGAACGGCTCGTTTTCGTAAAAAAATCGGTTTTTGATTCTTGTCGGTAGTAGTCTGTAGGATTATGATGTGAAAGAGGCATCATTTGTGTTTGAACAACGTTTCGTCTCAAAGTTATTGATCCCGGAAGTCCGAATCTGTGAATATCTTTCCAACTTTACTTAACTGCTGGGTTTTGCGTATCATATGTAGGCCTACGCGAAATGGTCATTTGGCGTATGTACTGCACGCATGGCAAACCGTGCGATCTGTACGCATTTTGGTGAGACTGGGTTGGTATATTTAGGGAACGCGAGGACTTGCTCGCAAATGATGATGATTGGCTCATGAGCCGATTTCGTTTCCCCAGGCCAGTATTACTGGAGCTGTGCGCAGAGCTGCGGCCGGCCTAGAGCGCCACACAGCCAGGAGCCAGGGGTTGTCCGTGCCCTCTCCTTGCTTGTCTATTCAAAAATAAAAAAATTAAGTTAATAAACACGAGTCAAAGTCTTTAATATCCTGGCATCTTTACGCACGACTTATGTGTAGGCTATTGTAAGCAGCCAATTGTATGACCAGTATAATTACAGCATTTATGACTTCAGCATATTTACCTTGGGGATGATCGGTGTCCCCTTCATGGGGGACCAAAGCGGCCACTCTCAAATCGAAGGGGGAGAGTTCCCCCACTGCCGTCCCCCCTACTTTTGCGGTCACGCTTCAGCGGTGGGCAGAAACCCTCCGCTTCATCTCCACCTTGAGGTCTGACCCCTTTTTTTTAATTTCAGAGTGTGTGCGCTGCTGAGACCCCACTGCATTGACGGCCTCGCAAACACGCTCCCACTCACTTTGTTTTGGTATTTATCCCTGTTGACAGGGTTCCAAATAGCATATGCTTGCGCATTTCTACCTCGTGGAGCAAAATCTCGAGCTCGGACTCCGTGAAGTTTCGGTTTTTGCCTCTGTTCATGGTGCCAGGTGATCGGATTAAGAGGTGAATCTCAGGTCCAGAGGCCTATTTACATAAAAATTGCATTATTTAAATGAAGGCGTGGACAGGGAGGAGTTTGGCACCTCGGCACGTGCGCTGAATTCCACGTTGATCGAGATGTACAAAGGAAACGTGCTTGGATCCATGCGTTCGCACACTTTGATACATCTGAATTTATTTGTGCGTAAGACAGTTTTTGGGTTTTGGCGTACGCCAAGTTTCAGTATGAAATCCACGCAAGTCTTAGTACATGAGGCCCCTGGTCTTGTGTGTGTGTGTGTGTGTGTGTGTGTGTGTGTGTGTGTGTGTGTGTGTGTGTGTGTGTGTGTGTGTGTGTGTGTGTGTGTGTGTGTGTGTGTGTGTGTGTTTAGATGCTGGGAGAGAGGCTGGAGGAGCTGATGGGGAGGTACGAGGAGAGAGGCGCTGGCAGGAGAAAGCAGGAGGAGGCTGGGCTCCCTGAAGACCAGAAGGACCCAGAACTTGCTCCTCCTGAAGGAGCTGGCTCAGAAGGTTAGCTTCCCTCCCACCAGGACGCTGTGTGTGTGTGTGTGTGTGTGTGTGTGTGTGTGTGTGTGTGTGTGTGTGTGTGTGTGTGTGTGTGTGTGTGTGTGTGTGTGTGTGTGTGTGTGTGTGTGTGTAGGTGTGTTGGTTGTAATATATGTGTTGTGTGTGTGTGTGTGTGTGTGTGTGTGTGTGTGTGTGTGTGTGTGTGTGGTGTGTGTGTGTGTGTGTGTGTGTGTGTGTGTGTTCAGTATAGAGAGAGTGAGCAGGTTGTTATTCAGGAGCCAGGTGTTGAGAAGGAGAATCTTCGCAGGAAGCGGGAGGATGAGGAGCTGCAGAAACATATGCTGCTACCAAGGTAACCATCCAGCATCCCATAATATTAACTAATGCATCAAACTTGGCTAGCTTGGTATTGAAAAGCCTGGATGTTAGCATTAACTAGCCTGTGTGTGTGTGTGTTGTTGTGTGTGTATGTTGTGTGTGTGTGTGTGTGTGTGTGTGTGTGTGTGTGTGTGGTGTGTGTGTGTGGTGTGTTGTGTGTGTGTGTGTGCGTTTGTGTGTGTGTGTGCTCAGATCCAGGCGTGGTGGCGGGGCTGTGCTGTTCGCCATGGGCCCTTGAAGCGAGGGAAGACGAAGGAGAGCAAGAAGAAGACGAAGAAGAAGAAGAAGAAGACATGACCTTCCTCATCTTACCGTCATGGAAACCTTGGGGGGCATTCTTACTGCATTCACAGTCTCTGGATATTTCAATGATGTCAAATGTTATAAAAGCAATTAAAGAAATATTGACCCCACAACGTGAAGTCCAGGTCAATGTTTACGTGACGACAGAGTCGAAAAGGATACAAATCAGACTCAGGTTATTATTATTTTTGTTTAATTAACTTCAAATGGAGGCAATTTCAGGGGAAAAAAAATGTGGAGGAGCTAAAAAATGTAAACAATCCAAATGTTTGTGTCCTTGTCTGGTCACGGAGTGTTGTGTTTAAAGGGGTCAGATCGTTGTCAGGCTGCTTTCCCTTCTCCAACATAGTAATATATATTAATTGTAAGATCTACTGTAGAGGCTGAATGGCAACCCACATTGTGTATGGAAGACATATTTTTTCTAATCAATGGATAAATTCTTTTTTAATATATTTATAGTATACACAGACACACACACATACTGAGCCACACAGAAACCTGTTCCCCTGACCACTCCTCATCTCAAGATGCAAACATTTGTTTAAATTTGGTTAGTTTGTTGGATTTGCTCATAATACGAACTGGGACTGTATTTGTGTTTTTTTTGTTTTGTTTTGCATCTTACCGGGTTGACATGCATGAGTTGGACTCACTTCATGGAGTCAACAGATGTTTTTTCTGGGATTGGAACCAAACCCTCTATTCCATGTCTCCCTCCCCTTCCTTCCTTCCTTCCTTCCTTCCTTCCTTCCTTCCTGCCTGCCTGCCTGCCTGCCTGCCTGCCTGCCTGCCTGCCTGCCTGCCTGCCTGCCTGCCTGCCTGCCTGCCTCCCTCTCTCTCTCTCTCTCTCTCTCTCTCTCTCTCTCTCTCTCTCTCTCTCTCTCTCTCTCTCTCTCTCTCTCTCTCTCTCTCTCTCTCTCTCTCTCTCTCTCTCTCTCTCTCTCTCTCTCCCTCCCCTGCTCTCTGTCTCTCCCTCCCCCTCTTTCTGAGACTATTAAAGGCGTGAATGTGTAAGCCGCCACTCAGTTCCTCTAGTCTGGGCAGGCGGTCTTCACCAGGGGGTCAGATGGAGCTCCCCCGTCCAGAGTACCAGGTCCTGGTCTTCCTCCTGTCTCTCTGTCTCTCCCCCCCAGGGGATTTCAAGCAGGGGATACGGAATGTGTTCTCTCTTGAGGACAAGGTGATGAGTTGGACTGAAGCCAAGTTTACTTGCAAGACTAAAAATGGTACGGGCCTGCACCGTTTAGCTAACGTCAGGAACACCTCCGAGGTGGAGATGTTGTCACACATCTGTAACGACATACCTGACAATGATCTCAACGAGGCGAAATGTTTTGTCGGTCTCAAAAAGCTAGACAATACCTGGTACAGGACTGACGGGGAGGAGAACGTCCTGCCCTTGCAGCCCGGGGGGTCCGGGTCGGAAAACTGTGCTATTGTGTATCAGAACAATCTGCACACACACAATTGCAATCGTGAACTGGCCCATATTTGTGAGAAGTACTTTTTCGTGTTGGTGAAGGAGGAGAAGTCTTGGGAGGAAGCTCTGCTCCACTGCAGGGCGATTGGAGTGGACAGAGGGCTCCTGCCGGGTTCGTATGATCTCCTCAGCTTGCACACCCACGATGATTTATCCTACGCCCAGGAAGAGCTGGTCCACGCCGAGATGAGGGAGGTGTGGGTCGGCCTGCGCTGGCTGGCAGGCCGCTGGCTGTGGATCGACGGGGAGGAACACAGCGTCCGGAAGTGTCCCGCCGACTGGACCCACTGTGGGAGTCTGTCCAGGCAGCGTCTGGACGTCAGGCGCTGTATGGAAAAGAGGAACTTCTTCTGTCAGCGAGTGATGGCTGTTAAAAATGTTTGATATTATCACATGGATGATTCCACAAGCTGAAAGTTTTTGTGCGTGTAGATTTTAGGACAAGCTTAAATCTAGTAGTTCTACGACATCCATTTTACTATGAATAAATGTTGTATGCAACTGTTTTTCCTAAAAGATTATATTCTCCATTCTTCCAATCATTCAGTGGAAACATTTCCCACTCATTCTCGATTGAGGCACCTTTTATGGTTTGGAGGGATATCAATAATGTGTTGGTAGGGGTGTGGGTGATATTCTATGATACAGTCTATCGGTGTCTATCACTGACACGGTTAACTATTGCTTAACCAATTACTTTTCTTTTTTGTCTGTTTTTCTATGGTTGTTTTATTTGAGTCTTGTCAGTCTTTGTAAGCTGTTTTTGGTGTTGAGCAATATGTAAAGAAATATATACGTATCTATAAATGACATTTGTCTACAAAATAGCAAACATGTTACTTTTTATAAATGCTTACAATGTGACTATTATCTATTCCTGCAAAAACCCAATAAACAAAGTAGAAAAAACAAAAACCTATGTATACAATCTAATGTATAGATAATAATAATAAGGAAATGCTTATGTGGCTTTCTGGTTGCTTTGTTTATTTCTAGAATTCAGATCTTACTACATCTACATTATTTTATTTTCTTACATTGTGGACTATTGTCTCAAAAATATAGTGATTATTGATTGAATGAGAGTGTTCATTAGATCGTTTTCTGATAAAAACAAGATAATGCTCCAAAAGCTGAAACGTCGAATAGAAACATGATAGGTGTGTCTCAGTAGGACATGACCCCTCACAGAGGGGATAAACCAATGAAAGGTGAGATTCAACCACTGCCCCGCCCCCTTTCTCCCGTCCTGTCACTCATGCCGGTGGACGGCCTCACCCACTTATCCTTTGCATTATTTCCATGAGGTCAAGTGAAGAGATGGCTCATGTGTCGAAGTGTTAGCGTGTAGCAAATAATTTGGTCCAATTCCTCAGCCTCGAACAGCAAAGATGCTGTGCCCCAAACATAGTGTGGCGAGCAGCACTGGAATAACGAGACAGCCGTTTGAAACTCCTATGCCCCTTACACCAAACGACCCTGAGGGTTGCCTTTATTCAAACACAACAAACACACAGACACCACAAGTCTTATCCCACCCCCCTGAGCACCTGGGTGGTGGTATCGTTTGTCGTCAACTCCCCCCACCAAACATATTGTCAATGCTGCAAAGGACCCAGGAGGGCTCTAAAGGTCCAATCAGCGATAGTCTCAACCCTCCCAGGATCCTTTGCGGCAGACGGAATGCGACGATTAGCCCATGGTTGCTACACGACCCCAACACCCAGGGCACCGTCCCCAGTGTTCAAGGGGCCGACGCCGACGGTCAGGCTGCCGGGGCGTCCGTCAGTGGCACCTTTCTGGGAAAGTACACCCACGCCATCCGCTCCGGCAGCAGGCTGCGTTTGCCCTCCTCGGCCAAGCCCAGAGTCATCCTGAGCCTTTGGGATGGGGTCAGGGACCACCATCGGGCCACGTCCACACGGGCGGCCCGACATGTCGGCAGGTCCAGGCCAAGGTTGGGGTCCCGGATGTCGGCGAGCCAAAACTCGTGCACCACCTCCTGGTCACCTCCCCCGGTCATCTCTCCCATCACCGTCTTCAGTCAGACGCTGGCTGGTGTCTATGCCCCAGCAACCAGGGCGCACCGACCACGGAGAGGCTGGAGTGGTGGTCCCCTCACTGCACCACTCCGCCGTAGGGCTCTGTCTCGGGGTGCAGGCGCGGGGCAGACACGGGCCAGGTGGCCAGGCTCACTGCACACATGACAGCGGTCGGCAGGATCATCAGCAGCTGGGTCACCAGCAGCTGGATCATGCTACCCGCTGTCAACCACGGGCTTGGTTCTGCTTCTCACAGCAGAGGACGGTTTCATGAGGACAGACCAGCTGCAGAAACATCTGCAGAACGTCCACCGACAAGGCAGCCTGGACCTCCATGTAACTAGTCCCCCACTAGAACCATGACTAGTCCAACCTCAAGAACTCTAACTAGTCCTCTAAACCACACCACTAGAACCATAAGTAGTCCTCTATACCAATCATTAGAACTATAACTAGTCCTATTAACCAAACTCTAAACCCAACTAGTTTTCTAGGCCAACCACAAGAAACATAACTTGTCTAAATACCAACCACTAGAACCAGAACGTGACTTCTGAACCACTAGAACCGAGGGACAAACATAGAACAGAAAGAAAGAGCCGGTCTTTACTTTACACTCAACCACAGACTACTGAACGCCAGATATATTTTAAGCATTGGACTGAATTCCACAGAAATACAAAATAATTTGATTTTGCATATTTGCAACGTTCAAAAGTCTGGGGAAAAGTATTTTCCTCTACTGGTGTTGCTTAGGCCAATAGCCTTTTGAGGCAGTTTGTTCCGGAATATTAGTGGTTTAGGGCCAGTAAAGCTCTTTATCATACAATCGTAACTTAACATGTTAGCATGGCTAGTCTGTTCGCCTGTGAGCGTGTGTGGTAGTGATCAGATCCAGGCATAGTGGAGGGGCTGGATGTTAGCTTGGTTAGCGTGAGAGCATGTGTGCTCTGATCAAGGCGTGGTGCACTGCAGGCCCGCGAAGAGAGGGAAGACGAAGGGGAACCAGAGGAAGACTAAGAAGATGTCACCATCCTGGTCTCCGGCCGTCATGGAATCCTTGGAGGCAGACTCATCGTATTCACATTTCTCTGGATATTTCAAAGTTTTTGAAACGATATGTAGGCACTGAAAGGAAAGGTCACCCTAAAGCCAACAAGCATACAATCAGACTCCAATGACTTTTTCTTTTATTATTTAATTCACTTTGCAGTTAACTCTTCAAATGAAGACAGTTTCAATGTATTTATACAGGGTTTCAGGGACAGTAAAAATGTAAAAAGTGTTTTTGTGTAGGATCTCAAACATGTAAACAACAGGAATGTCTGTGGGCGGGGCCAACTGCCCTCCGCCTGGTCACATGATCCATTGTTGGCATCAAAAGTTTTCTTTACAAACAGAAGAATGTTCCAGAGCACATCGTCTCACAACCTGTTACAAAAGTTAGAATAATACTAATGTATCCTCAGCCCCTTGCCTGGTTCACCCAGCATCCATCACTGCCATCTTTCCCCCGTACTGACGGCAGCACTCTCCCATTACAGCTTTACATATATATATTTATATATTTACAGCATATATTTGTACATATATTTAAGAATGATAAAAAATAACCTTGACCTCTTCGTCACTCATGATTCTCTCTGCAGTGAACACTCCACCCGGAGCAGATACACGCCATGGCTAGCTAGCCTCATTGCACGCTGTAGCTAGCTTGCTACTTAGTGTCATCCTACCCAGTAGCTAGTGTCCATACAGCATGCTAGCTACTGTCCATATGATACTGTGCGTGTGCCCATACCATGCTGTAGTTAGCAGGCTGGCTAGTGTCTTATAGCTACTTTCCATACAACATGCTAGCAGTCTAGCTAGTGTTTTATCCATGTGGTCATACCATGCTGTGGTTTAGTGTCCACATTGTGATCTAGCTAAAACTTTAGCCAATGTACACATCACACTGTGGCTAGTGTTAATAATCCACACAAGCTAGCACCCAATAACATTCTCTAGGCGAGTATGACCATACAGCATTCTAGCTAGCACACTGATAACACTACGGTTTATCAAGCTAGTGGCCATACAATGCTCTCGTTAGCTTTGAAATAAAAATTATGTATCGACAACTTGCTCTGCCAAGACATGCTCCTTCATGTCTTGGCAGATACGTAGTTGTAACTTAAATAACGTTGATTTATTTTACTAAAGCCCAATTTCTCTGACTTATTGAACCTCGTCATGGAAGGCAGCTACAGAGGAACCCCATCTGGTCCCTAGACGTCATTAACCACCCGACTCAACGTCATAACCACCTCAATTAGAGGTTTATAATTACCCTGACTCGACTTCAAAACCACCTCAATTAGAAGTCACTAACCAACCCGACTCAACGTCATAACCACCTCAATTAGACGTCACTAACCAACCCGACTCGACGTCATAACCACCTCAATTAGACGTCACTAAC
>OLKM01004570.1:0-21539 GCA_900291075.1 Melanogrammus aeglefinus | reverse complement strand
GCAACATTGTCAGAATAAGTGATGCCAGTTCCCTGAGGTGGCCAAAGGTACTGGATATGGCGTGTGATCACTCGGCGGTATACACAGAAACGGCTGATTTGCATGAATATTGTTTCTCCTTATTTATTGTGATTGTTTGGCATGGCAAGCCTCTTGCGGGGCCAGGAAAAAAATTTAAGAGGGGCTCTGAGTTTGCCCGACGGGGCCGCTAGTTGACGATAGGCCGTCGAGGCCTGAGTGGTTCTGCGCGATGATGGACGCTATGATCGCCCGGTTGGTATTGGTAGTAAAGAGTAGCACATAACTTGCAGGGATTAATACATTGCGGATCAGACTAGTCCACACGCAGAACAAGAGTTCTAAGGTTAAGATTAACACACATCTTGGATCGCACACAGTAAGAACGTGAGAGAAGTGGCGATTTCCCACAGAAAAGTTGCTGTAGGTTGGCAGAGTGGAGCAGGTTTTAAATATTGTTTAGATGAAGAGCCAAGAGATTTAAAATTTATAGAAATGTTAGAAATGTCTTTAAGATCAGAAGTTGAAGGGATGCTTGAACAGGTCTGAAATGGAGTAACGACAATTAAAGATGCCAGCCATTTAAAAATGTTCAAGAGGATGGTAAAGAGAAAGAAAGTGAAGAGTTAAGAACAGAATAGGCTCATGTGATTACAAAGTTGTGAGATAGCATTTAACAAAGCTAGATTATTAAACTGATGGTATTATACAAGGAAACCTCTATGTCTTATCGGTCTCACGACACACGGAAACCTCACAGAGGTGCTGTGGTAAAGAACACACTAGAAGAGCAGGCAGAAAATTGGTGCTTTGAATGAGGATTACAGGTTTGAATAGCAAACAACACACGAAGTAAGTACGTAAAAGGACAATGGGAGGAGCAGGATGAAACGACTGAAGTCGACCTAATTGAAACTTGAAGACTTTGTACGAATATCAACGCACGCAGGGACACAGCAGTCATGGCGATAGGCTTTCAGTAGCCACTTGGGCGTGCATCTAGAACGTGCTCACCCGCTCGACGTTCTTGCGGTGACGCGGCGGGCATAACCAAGTTAGAGTTTTGGACTAAATGTACAATGACATGTTGACTGGTGAATTTAGAAATTGAAAGAGTAAAGTGCACTCCGATGTTGCTGCGTGTTTGTGCGTTTGTTCTTCACAGGGCGGGATGGGAACGCAGGTGAAGAGAGGATCCCCAAAATTAAAAATTAAATGTAAATGATTTGAAGATTAAATAAATATTTAAACTATAAATAATGATTAGGTGTGTTGGGTCTTTGGTCTTTTGCAGAAGGCTTGGGGGCACGATTAAGCAGACAGGGCGCCACCAGCCCAAAATGGTTGGGTAAAGATGGGAGAATGTGGTGGCTTGTAGAGTTCAGAGCTAATATGGTGGTCTCTATAGGGCAGAATGAGACGGTGCACAGGCAGGATGCGCGCGCCTAACGTCCTGTGGCGAGAAAGAACGTGTATGTGGGCAACCTTGTTGCAAGAAGCGTTGCCATAACGTCCGTGGCGACGTTATGGGCAGACCGTGGTTGAAGGAAGGTTGCATTAAATGTCGGTGGCCAGGTAGTGTATTGTGGTGCCACGACGTGCGCCAGGAGCGATGGGCAGTTGACGGACGAGCAAGCGGTTCGCAAAGAGTATGGTGCGGCAACGTATAGGCGTCTTTTCACCCGGCAGCGTATCGGCAACGTTAAAACGTTACGTAGCGGCAACGTATGGTTTGGTCAGTGAAGTTAGCGGTAACCGGCCACGTGAGCGGCGACGTTAACTTGTGGATAGCTGGGGTCTGTTTCTGTGCCGGCGTCCATAGACTGGACGGCGAGTTTGTTGCAGGAGGAAGTTCGAAGCGTGTTGCTTCAGACATCCTAAAGTTGCGTGCAACCCACTGGGGCGTTGTGAAGCGCGGAACAATCACATGCCCACCATCGGGAGGCTGCGGGTTGAAGACACCAGAGCCGACGGTTTGAGGCGGCGACTGTCGCGACGGAGGAGAAGGACCACCTGGAAACGCGGACGCGCGGGCATTAAAGAGTTATATGAACGGACATCAGTTACGAATGTTTAACAGAATGGACCATTGTGTACGAGCTAGGTAGCAGCTAGCGGATAGCTACCGATAGCTTTACCGCGTCAGTTACGCCTCTCTTAAGCAGTGTGGTGTGCGGTGCTCATGCTTCTGGCTTGGCATGACGGCTGGTACGCTGTTCCAAAATGCGGCCGTGTCACTTTTCGTGTGTGTTTGTGTCTGCCGCCTGGCAGCGCTTTGTCTGACTGCTTCTTCTGTGGGTGCTTGGTGTTGTGGACAAAGAAGGCGCACAGAACGAGGCAGCGAAGACACCACTGCCGTCCATGTGGCGCTCGCAGTGTTGTGTTTGTTCGGCGCAGGTGAGAGACGAGCGTAGCGCGAGGTTTATCTCGCACCGGCCCAGGTGACTATGACGACGCACGCCCAGTTGCAGTGAGGTAGCGTTTTTGTAATGAAGAAAGGAAACGGTGGTCCGATCGAGGCGAGCGAGTCGGAGGCGAGTCGTGCGGTGAAAAGTGTAGTTGGGAAACAGGCGCGCAGAAGTGAAGTGGTTTCCTTTTCGAGCTGTGAATGAGCCGTTCATATTCAGTCATATGGTCTAGCATGGGTCGGGTAACGCTCGTTGCTGGGCTGCCAGTGTGTGGCGTTGCCAGGTGTTTTTACGTTCAGTGGGCGAGCGCTGACCGGTAGTAACCAGCGAAACTCAGCGGAGGACACCGGAGCTGTCGTCGTGTGAAAAAGTCACTGGTGGTAACGGAAGGTGAGGGAGCTGGCGGAAAACGCCGTCGTAACAAAACCAAGTCATTTTAGAGTCACGAGTCCAGAGAAAGGCGGTTGTTAAAAACGTGGGGTGCAGGTTAAACAATTACGACAAGCGCCATGACACATGGTGTCCGACGTGTGATGGTTTGCTTCGTCGCGTACGGCACTTGTGTTGACATGAGGGTTGTTTATGCCGGTTACGTGCAGCGGGCTGTGCGTCTGTCTGGCCTTTTAGGCCCGATTCAGCGTGAATTGCCAGCATGAAAGTACGACTGTGAGTTGCGTTGCGATCTACAGGACCGGCCACGCCGACTGAGATGGAGTTAATTCTTACACAAGTGTACCTTTAAAAGTAGGATATAGTTAGTAGTATGGTTGTTTTTTAATGAATTACATGAGAATGTACGTGCAGCTTCGCGTCATTTTTGTTGTGCCGAGTTTTTTTCCTGCAGGGGTGTGATTTGGCATCTACAATCCTGGTGCATAGATGTTTGCATGAGTAGCTAGTGTTGTGATTCAATCGGAAAACGGATGACAACAGGAGGTGAAACAGCAGACGCAGTCCAGTCGTTCATCACTGGGTTACAGCTTTGGAAAATGCGTCTTAGTGGTCGTTTAAATTAGGCGTCCAGGTAATGCCTTCCTAGTCTCTTTTGCCCGAGCGCAGTGTGGGTGTGCCGAGGCTCGATGAACCTTGAAGTTCGATCTTGCGAAGGCCTATTGCTCTGTGCGGTTCCCGCCTGGTAACCTGTAATGTCGCTCCTGATAAGTCCGCGCATGTGCCCGTGTCAACGTGCTGTGTCGTGAGCACCAGTCCAGGTGGACAGAAATTTACCTTTGGTGAGTTGTTACCTGGTAGTGTATGGTAGGCGTCGATGGGACCAAGGCTGGTTGGTAGGAACGCCAGCAATGGTCACTATGAGTTTGCACTTGCCAGGTGCCTAAACATATTTTCTTAATGGATTGGAGCAGATCGGTCCTGCCTGGGAGTCGATTTCAACCCAGGTGTTTGTAAGAACGGGGCGTTTGGGGCACCGCGGCGAACTGTCCATCGATCCCAAGGACGACCGAGTCGAGGCGGACGTGGCGCCAGCGGTCGTTTGCCAAATCGTCCACGGTCTACACAACTCAGACGAAGGATTCAGGCAGTCCAAGCTGTAAATGGCAACATTTGAGAAATGTTAAAGTCGGCAATCATTTGGTGGCTGCTTTATCACGTCGTTGTTGGATGGTGTTTTTGAGGGGACTATCCCTTTCATTTCTCTTTAAAAACCTATTGTTCCTTTGTTTTAACATCACTCTACTAAATACTGCACCAATACCAACACAAAACAGAAATGATATTTTATTAACCAAAAATACAAAGCTTACCTTTCTTTGTGTCTGGAACTTGCTCTCATCTATTGCTACGAAAGCTCTTCTCCCCTCCCAATTTTGCATTTCCCTTCTTCTCTCTAGTCGTCTGACTGCTGCCACAGCAAATTTTCATGGAAGAAGTGTAGTCCACCTTGTCAGTGATTTGCTGCTCCCACATACTTCCATCCTCTAGCATATCCACATGTCTGCGCCTCAAACCTGTGACAAACTGACCCAAAAAAGGAAGACAACTAATTGTATTAGGCAGACGAAGGTATGTGAGAGTTTTGGAGTCAGTGAGGGGAAAATTATAGTTAGGTGGGTGCCTATGGATAGCCATTGATGTGCATGTTGTACATGTTGGATGGTATGAACATGTGTGATTTCTTGGAGTTTTTTGGATGACTATGAATGATGTGTATGGCAGTTAGCTAGTTATATAAGACACACTGTGTACATCATGGTATCTGCAGCTACAGTATCAGGTTCAGCCTGATGATTGAATAGTCTTAAGATAAAATTCTAAATTAACTAAGACGCAAAAAAAGCCATGTTGTTTAATCAGCCTCTCACTGGCATTATTATTGCGTAACAAACACCATTATGCATCTTGCAAGAGAGCATAAGAGATAAATGTTTAACTTGTCCAAAATATGTAAGTGTTACATGCCTACAAAGCTATTGAAACTGAAGTGAGAGGCAGAGAGAGAGAACAACCAACCTGTTCTGCATGATTTTGCATCCATGATGATAAATGACATGTGAGACCGGAGAGAATATTGGAGCCATCTCTCATGACCTTGTTGATATTCCTGCCGCCAGTGAATGGATTTTCTGCAGCTCCGTATAACATAAACATACATGACCACAATTGAAACCAAGCACCAGGCTTTTTATGCTAAAGGACCCGGTATACAGGGCCTCTTAGTGGCTGAAAGAGGTAACTGTATTTGCTGTAGACCTACTATTCTGGCAAAAAAAAAAAAAGTATTTCAATTAATTCATTCAACATAGTATTGCGTTGTTCTTTCAAAGGAAAGTGGTCGAATCCAAAGGAATAGCTTTAAGAAGACTTTTATTTAGTACAAAGTATTTTCGGTATGGTAAACTGATACTCTGAAGCAAAAGAGAGATTGAAGATGGTGTTCTAAGCACGTTGCGAGCGTTCTCCTAGCTGATCAATAGACCTTAACCCTGTCAAAATAACTGCCTGGAAGAATTCTGGGAGACATGCTCGATCTGTATAGGATATTATGTACACACAGCGCGGACCGCAAGTAAGTGTGTGGAAGCCGGTGTGACATAACCCTCGGCTTCCTCACTTGGTCTGTGGTGCTGCCTTCTGTGGCTAAAGTATTTATTGCAGCTTTCAGTAAGGTCTTGCTCCCCTTGTGGCTATGTATAGTATTTTACGGCTTATATGTTTGGGTTCTACCCGCTTAGTGTTAAGGTGAGGGAAATTACAGCTTGTGTTTCTTAGAATACGTAACAATCCCTCCTCCTTGGTCATCATATCCTCAGATGACCAATACAATAATATTTTAAATCATAAAACACCCATTTTACCCACACCGAAAACATAATCAAAAAATAGGAAAAAATCATCAACATGGTAATTACAAGTCATATTAACCATACAGCAATGAACATAACATCCTGGTAATACAATTTTAAAAATTCAAAATGATTGATAGGCTAGCATGGATTTGGGTGGTTCTGGGCGTTGTTATTATCGTAGCCATTGTTTCTTTTCTGTCGGCGTCGGGGCCTGCAATTCATGAACCGAAGACTCGTCCCTTCCTTGTCAAGGGCTCAGCTCACAGAGAGGTTACTTTTACATCATGGGGAGCCTCCAATCAGGTTCTCCGTCGTCGTTGTCAAGCAACAGGTGGCCTGTAAACAACCGTTCTCAAAGAAAGATCAACAGTACCATTATCAATGCAGCGATACAGAAATAACGCGGTTTGCACTCGCAACCAAACAATACTAAATAATAAACACACACAACGTCTTTGGTGGTTCAACAATTAATTTATTTCAAGTAAATTCAGGATAATTGATTATTTTAGAATACGGTGCTACAAATGGTGGCGTTTATTCTATATATTGCAATTGGATAGGTTCGGGTTCCTCAGTTGGTATATCTCGTTCAAGTTCCAACGAGTTATATCTGGATTCCTACGTAAGCATGAAATATTCACCTGGCACTTCTGTAGCGCCCACTGCTGTGGTGATCAGCCGATCTCAGTAGCCCTCGTGCGCAGGGAATACAAACAGCAGCCGACAACAATTAACACAGCTACTGCCATTATTCCCGCGATGGAGTACTGACTGGATCATGCTTTTCCACCTACCAAACAGGTTCTCCATCCATCCAGCTATTGGTCGGTCACTAATACCGGAGTTTTCGGCCAACTCAACTTGAGGGATTGCAGGTCGGCTGGCCAACGCCGCACGCTGGCCACGGAACCCATCTGGTGCTGTGTTTATTGGGGATAAAAGTAACAACATGGTTGTCCCTATCATCCCGCACACCCCCCCTCGTCTGCTAATAACATATCTAAGGCTAGCCTATTCTGATTCCAATTGTTCGGACAGTCCTTTGACTGCATCTTCTGTAAAATCAACAAACCGTTGTTAATTATAGTATTTATCCAGTCAACATTTTTTATTAATAGACCACCAAAATAGAATCGTTTCGAATCCTGCCGCTATCTGATTACGGGCTTTTATGTTCGTTGGGAAACCCCTCGGGGTACTCCTATTGCGTCTATGTATATTGTTTTTAATCAAAACTACCCGGGGACTGGTGGCATACTCCCATTTCCGACGGGTCAAATCCGGGAGGACCACCGCTCGTGGGATAATGTGAGATCCATCACAGTCTTGCTTTGGTGATGAGGTTGTCGCAAGTGTAGTTGTTTCGCCGGTGTCTTTGTAGTGTGATGAGTTGTCGCAGTGTTGTTGTTTTCGCCGGGTGGTATTCAGGGATGTAGGTCTGGCTATATCCTGTCAGTCCTAGGAATTGCTAGCATTTGTCGGGCGACTGTGATTGGCTTTGGATAGGTTTTGATCGCGCTTCTGTGTCCTTTGCCGATCTCTCTTCTATTCCCTCCTATTACTTCCCCAAAGAAAGTAATCTCTTCTTCTTTCACCAGTTTTGTAGTTTCGTTTGTTTCTTTGAGTTTTTGTATCCTTTTTTCTGCTATTGTTTGCAGGCAAGTTTTCAGTTGGCCTGTAGGCAAGCTTCCCTTTGTCTCAGCTGCCAAGAGGAGGTCGTCCACGTATTGTATCAGGACCGTGCCTGAAGGGAGATCCAGTCCTGCAAGGTCCTCCTTGAGGCAGGTGTTGAAGATGGTGGGGGTGCTTCGGAAACCTTGTGGCATCCTTCTGTCGTGTATTGTTCATTTCTATATGTGAAAGCGAAAAATTGTCTTGCATTTTGGGGCATATAGGAATGAATGACTTCCTTTCTGTTCTAGTATGTCGAAGTTGAGTGGGGTTGTGGACTCAGGACCGCCTTTCGGAAGGTGCTGTTTGCCAGGTTGGTTTCGTACGGGTGGCAGTCATTTTTGTCTGCCCAGAGTATTTCCGCTCTCCTTACGTAAGCATGGACGGTCTCTTCTGGTTTGATGGTAAGGCCTTCGATCCCCACTGCATTGATGTCTGATGGGTATTGTAGTTTGAGGTTATCCCAAAAGGCATTCCGGTATCTGTCGAAGGGTGTTTTGTCTGGTACTTGTGTAGTACGGGTCATTTTTTCCAGTTCTATTGTTTTGTCGCAACCGTGGGCTTTGCCGATGATGGCCCTTAGATCTCCTATGGCCAGGACATCACCTGATGTTTCCTCCTCGAACGCCCTGATCCAGGCCGCAGCTCCCGCCGTGATCAAAGGCAAGCGGTAGCCCAGGGCAAGCCTTTCTCGGTGTCCCCATGATGAGAATATTTCTCTATCCCATGCATCCGTCATCAGGGGTGCTATCAAGTCGGCGCCGTCGCCGTCCGAGCATTCGTCGCCGGACCGGTTCGGACTGGTATCCTTCGTCTTGGTCTTCTTAGTGCGGCGATCCGTCTTGGTCGTGCGATCTTTGGCTCGGGTTGCGGGT
This sequence comes from Melanogrammus aeglefinus, assembly GCA_900291075.1. Lineage (NCBI taxonomy): Eukaryota > Metazoa > Chordata > Actinopteri > Gadiformes > Gadidae > Melanogrammus > Melanogrammus aeglefinus. Next base: position 13,259 of record OLKM01004570.1, on the reverse strand, counting down.
TGGGAGGCTGGTGTTTGTTGCTCTTGCCTTGATTCCGAGGATGTTCCCGCGTGAGTGCCGTGCGTCTTCTGTACGGCCCCCGTACTTGTATCATTGTTTACGGGGTTCCTTTGTATGCACTGTGGGTTTTCACTGTTGTCTTGCCCTTGTTCTTGAATGTTAGGGGAAGTTTCGGGCTCCCCAGGTGTCCATGTCCGTGTGTTGTCCTTGGTTGGAACAGCCTTGGTGTCTCCTTGTAGACGCTGGATAGGCTGTTGAATTTCCTGGTGTTGCGGTAGTTGTGGATTGTATTGTAGTTGCTGTTGGGGTGTGTAGAGTAGGGTTGAGTCGGGTTGGGGGTTGTGTTGTAGCTGCTGATGCTGCTGGGCTGAGTAGAGTTGAGGGTTGTGTTGTAGCTGTTGTTGGGCTGAGTAGGGTTGAAGGTTGTGTTGTAGCTGTTGCTGGGCTGAGTAAGGTTGAGGGTTGTGTTGTAGTTGCTGCTGCTGGGCTGAGTAGTGTTGAGGGTTGTGTTGTAGTTGCTGCTGCTGGGCTGAATAGTGTTGAGGGTTGGGTTGTATCTGCTGCTGTGCTGAGTAGAGTTGAGGGTTGTGTTGTAGCTGCTGATGCTGCTGAGCTGAGTAGATGTTGAGTGTTGGGTTGTAGCTGCTGCTGAGCTGAGTAGAGTTGAGTGTTGGGTTGTTTCTGCTGATGCTGCTGGGCTGAGTAGAGTTGAGTGTTGGGTTGTAGTTGCTGCTGGGCTGAGTAGAGTTGAGGGTTGGGTTGCTTCTGCTGCTGGGCTGAGTAGAGTTGAGGGTTGGGTTGCTTCTGCTGCTGGGCTGAGTAGAGTTGGGGGTTGTGTTGTAGCTGCTGTGTGTTGGGGTAGTTGGTGGGCTGAGTCAGGTTGAGTGACGTCTTGTTGTTGTCGCTGCTGCTGCTGCTGCCTGCTGCTGCTGCTGCTGCTGCGTTGGGTAGGGCTGGGGAATGGGTAGTAGATGCTGCTGCTGCTGCAGTTGCTGGGAGTTGGGTTGTAGCTGTTGATGCTGCTGTTGCTGGGAGTTGGGTTGTAGCTGCTGATACCGCTGTTGCTGCTGTTGGGGGTTGGGTTGTAGCTGGCTGCTGCTGGGGTTGAGGTCGGGTTGGGGGGTTGCCCGACGTTCATTGCGCCCGGAGGGTGGTTCGCTTTCTCGACCAATTATTGCACCCGGGGCCGCCTCCTCCCTTTTATCACGCGGTCGGTCCGCGTCCTTTTGGTCGCCTTCGTCGAGTCGTACTCAACGACCATCCGGTAATCCTGACTTCTTCCTGCGAACGACGGTGGGGGTTGATCGTTGTACGAAGATTTCTACAGGTCCCTTTTCTATGTGGAGTATTGGGAATTGGAGGGCGGGGTCTTTGGAATTTCCAGGCGTCGAGTTGTCATAGCAGCCGTATGGTGGTGGGGCCCTTGTATTGTTTGGGAAAGGCGGGTTTTCTTCGAGGCTGGGGTAGATGATGTTGCGGAGGCTGGTATTGTCCTCTCCACATGGCATCCCTTTATCTTCAACGTCCGTGCCGTCCAGGGTGAGTGGGGCCGCACGCTCCTCGATGTGAGGTGGTGCAGACAGCTCTTTCAATACTGTTTTCTCTTGGCGGGAAAGGTCGGTCGGTCGCCCTTCCCTCTTTCGTGCTTCCATGTTGATTGCCGCATTGTATGCGTTGAGTAGGGCGTAGGTGTATTTTTCCCTCTTCTTCCTGTAGTCGACTGAATCCTTCTCTCGTACCTTCTTCGTGTTTGCGCGTCTTGTCGCAGCCCATTCGCTCTCCTTCAGGGTTTGCTCCCAGGCCGCTGTGGTAAGGCCGGTGGTGACCTTTACCCCAACAGCCCAAACTCCAATCTGTTCCCACTGCTTTCTGTACTTTTCCTCTCGCTTAGCCCATTTTCTCTGTTGTTCAGTGGACAACGCCTTATCCTTCAGGGCGTTCGCTGCCAAATACCTGGCTACTGTAGCCCTCATCTGGGCTGGGGTGTCTGGATCAGGTCTCGCTTCCGTTAGGCGAGGTTGCACATCGAGCGAGGCCATGATGTCTGGAAAGGCGCGTCCGCTGGGGCTAGGCGTGGGTGAGCAGTTGGGGGCCGCTGTCTGGAGAGCAGGAATGAGGTGTTGCAGCAGGAGTGAGGTAGGCGTTGTTCCGGCCAGCAGGGGGAGGCGTTGAGGTAGATCGGGATAGGCGTTGCTGTAAACCAGCAGGGGGGTGTGTTGAGGCAGACTGGGCTGGGTGTCGTCGTTGGCCAGTGGGGGGAGGCGTAGATGTAGATAGGGCTTAGCAAGCAGGGGGAGGCGTAGATGTAGATAGGGGTTGGCCAGCAGGGGGAGGCGTAGATGTAGATAGGGGTTGGCCAGCAGGGGGAGGCGTAGATGTCGATAGGGGTTGGTCAGCAGGGGGAGGCGTAGAGGCAGGTACCGGGGTTGGCCTGCAGGGGGAGGGGGTCGCGGCACAGGGGCTTTGAAGTACTGAGATTATGACGGTTTTGGGAATTCACAACTTATCTATCGATAAAGAAACTTTCCTCGAGTTCTATCTGTATGACATAAAGCTGTGATAACCCATCACCTATGGCCAACATTAATGCTGCACACACTATTCGAACGCCGCGCTGACGACCGGACCTGTGAGGACAGAAGGTTGGGCTGGAGGGGGAGGGGGGTTTCGCACGGTAGGATTTGTAAGGGCTGGAGAGTATGAGCGGGTAGGGTCTTAGACGGGACCTGTTGATACAAAAAGGTTAAGGAGAGTAGCCTCGGGGGGTCTGACGAACAGACCTGTGAGGACAAAAAGGTTGTGGAGAGCGGTAAACCTATGGGCCAAGTCTGACGATGGACTGTGCACACACGGTTCTAGACGCCGCCGCTGACGACCGGACCTGTGAGCGACAAAAAGGTTAGGGAGAAGGGAGGAGGGGGGGCGGGGGGCGGAGGGGCGTCTGACGACGGCAACCTGTGAGGGACAAATAAGTTAAGAGCAGGGGGGGAGGGGGGTCTTACGACCGGACCTGTGAGGACTAAAGGGGCTTAAGGAGAGGGAGGGGGGGTCTGACGACCGGACCTGTGAGGACAAAAAGGTTAGGAGAGGCGAGGGGGGGGGGTCTGACGAACGGATCTGTGAGGAGGGGGGGAGAAGGCGAGAGAGAGAAGGGGGAGGTCGGAGAAAGGGGGAGAGGGCGAGAGAGAGCGAGAGAGAGAGAGCGAGGGCGAGAGAGGGCGAGAGAGGGAGAGGGGGGGCGAGAGAGGAGGGCGGGAGAGGGAGAGGGGGGGGGGGGGGGGGGGGAGAGAGAGAGAGAGGGGAGAGAGTAAGAGAGGGAGAGTGTGGGCTCTTTAGCCCTTGGCCTCCTACACAGCGCAAGATAGCGCCTGTCTTCACCAAGGGCAGTGACTACAAATATGGCGATGGTTGATAACAAAAGAAACCGACGTCATGAAGACGCGCCGTCTCTTTAAACCGTACACCCGTAGTTACACTCAAGACTCGCGGAAGAAGCGAAGTATAAGCAATTTGACCCTGATTATTGGATCAAACGCCTTCAAATGTTGCTTCCACGGCAGCGGGTTAGCGGTACTCAACCAATTGGGTTAAAACTGCGCCATGTGGTACCTCTACGGCTGCGTAGTATACTAATCAAAATTGCATTTAGATATGCAACTAAGATAGAAAAACGTTAAAAACCCGACCTTTCCTCGTTTCCACCGTAAGAATTTGGAAGTTTATGGTCGGCATAATATATACCTTTATGGTGGCCGCGGCTTAACTTCCGGCGCTTCAACCATAATAACATAAAACCACAAGGGAATACGTCTCCCACGTGGTACAAAACATTAGATCTAGACGGGATTGATACAGTCTATCTACAAACCCGATATCAAACAACACTCCTAGCCTTTTGCTTCGTGAAGGTAGTTATTTAATTTTAAACTGTTAGGCGAATCCGAGGCCGTTTATCTAAACCGGCTGTATGAATTCAAACCAGACCGAGACACGCGTCCCGCGCAGCCTGACGGGGACGTACAAGCTATTCACCTTAAATGTACTATCTTCTTAACTATGCAGAGTTCGGTCATGGACAACAGGTTCTGTTTACCTTTCTTGTGGCGCCTGTAAGTAGCTTGTATTGCTTCCCGACGGCCCCGTGGCCGCTAGTCCTGGTCTGGAACTTCCCCAGAACGTCGCGGGTCACCAAATTATTGCGTTGTTCTTCAAGGAAAGTGGTCGAATCCAAAGGAATAGCTTTAAAGAGACTTTATTTAGTATAAAGTATTTTCGGTATGGTAAACTGACACTCTGAAGCAAAGAGAGATTGAAGATGTGTCTAAGCACGTACGAGCGTTCTCTCTAGCTGATCAAGTAGACCTTAACCCTGTCAAATAGCTTGCCGGAAAAGAATTCTGGAACATGCTCGATCTGTAGCTGTATAATATAACACAGCGCGGACCGGAAATAGTGTGTGAAGCCGGTGTGCCATAACTCTCGGCCTTCTCACCTGGTCTGTGGTGCTGCCTTCTGTGGCTAAAGTATTTATTGCAGCCTTCAGTAAGGTCTTGCTCCCCTTGTGACTATGTATAGTATTTACGGCTTATATGTTTGGTTCTACCCCCTAGTGGTTAAATGAGGGAAATACAGCTTGTGTCCTTAAAATACGTAACAGACGTCCGTACTGGTCCCTTTTCTTCCACCTCACAAGCTTCTCAGGCTTCTTCCTCTTGGCTTTAGTACCTGCCCCATATTTCTGAAATTAAAGCATTCATGCTACATTTAACAGCATTGGATTGGTACAAATTTAAACTCTGCCTAACTGCCAAGCAACATTTGATTCAAGAGGTTGTATATTGCTAAATGATGATGATGATGATGATGATGATGAGCAGACCAGCAGCCTGTACTGCGAAGCAGGATTTGGGCTTAGTGAGCTAAGTTCAGGTTTAACCCTGGGTATGTTGAAGTTGCTTCGTAGTATAGGCCCCAGATTTACAGAGTCATGGCTAACCTAACTTGTTTTGGAATAGCAGCTTTACACTCTGATTCAATCTTGCAAATCAAGCCAAGATGTTATCAGTTTCCCCACGTTTCATTCAGCCTTCTCCGCTATGAGGGGTGTTTGGCATCCGATCTGCCAGCCATGTCTACAGATAACTGCCAGCCATGTCTACAGATACTGCAGTATTAGTGAGAGAGACATGGAGCAGAGAAGTGTGGGCTATCTTTTAAATATAAATGTAAACATTTTCAGATTTTAAAACGACAACATTGTTAATGTACTTCTTACTATAATAAGAAAATAGTCTGCCATCTTGAACCTGCAGCACTTCACAAATTAAAAGGCCATAATACTTTTGACCACCAAAAAAAAAAATCTGCAACACTATTTCCATTGACGTGTTATGGGGTTGGTTTTGGTTCAAATGTCCTAGCTAACTTGAGATAAAGTGTTAGCTACCTGGCTTTGAAGCTTTTTGAAGTAAAATAAACTAGAGTGGTTAATACACAACGGGACTGGGCTGAGCTCGTTGTAGTAAAAATATTAATTGGTCTACCCTTTAATAATGTTTGCTATTTGAATAAATGACCACCACAACTGTACTTTAAAATGCAAAATAATCCCTTCACAGGTATTTATTCATTCAAAGATGAGTAAGAGTACTTTAGAATAACTACTATACTGATCTTCGTCCCCTATGGGACATAAGGCTTCAATGAGCACCCTCCATTTTACTCGGTCCCTGTTAGCATGTTGGGCCTCTCCCCATGACAGGTTCATCGGTTCCAGCTCTTGTAGTACTTTAGAATAGAATACTATACAATGCACAGAATTATTCAAGATATGAAATAAAAGATTTTCTAAATAAACTTGAAAATAAATCTGAAATGGCCGCTTCACTCAGAGCTGAGCATGTGTATGTTAGTACTCACGAAACCAGGGTTTTGTTTAGTAGACGTGTATATCAGGACCATGAGTAGTCGACCTCCACGATAAAAACTGAAATGCTCCCCACACCACGATGCCTCCTCTCTTTTACTCTCGGGTCGATAGCGTCTGTTTCTCTCCAAATGCGTGCAACGTGCTCACTGCCTCCCACACTAACGCTGCGCCACTAATCCCGCCTGTTACACAGTGACTTTTAAACTCTGATTGGCTCATGAGGCCTTAACACAACCAAAGACATAACAGGAATGAAATGATTGAATAATGACAGGTAACACTTTAAGGTTGCCACGGTATAAACACCGCGATCTTCTTAATCTACTTTTTCTCTCGGATCACAGATGATTTTTACAGATTAAATGAATACTTAAAGACCTTTATATTAATTTTATCTTTTAACTGTAAATAGTGGTTATTAAATCTAAATATTAATATTTATGCTTTTAACCAGGCACACATTTTTTTTTTTCTTAAACTATTATGAAACTTATGTATAAACTTAAACGGCTACACAAGTATAAAGAGATATTACGATAGATGCCCTACTTACGCTACCAATTATACTGGTGTGTCTGGTTAACACGTGTCGCAGAGTGATCACCGTGTAGGTGACCAAGTAGTGCCCGTCGCCGGATATTACTCCCACATCGCCACTGTTCTCTGCTCCGCTATCTGATTTCTCCGAAAGCAACAAAATCAGCAACCCGTCCGTTTTAAAGACATTTTGATTAGGTCGTATTATAACGTGTGTGAAAAAATGTGGTGTGAACAATAGACGACGTACTCTTCCAATAATATAAAAATGTATTTTCTGGTTGTACTGACTAGTTTAAATAATAAGCAGATATACCTTTTATATGTTCCAAATGTTTATGCATTCAAATTTTCCTTCAAAAAGGCACCGTGAATTGTTATCTATTTTCCGCAGATTCAACTTTTATCGAGTAGGGCTTGAGCCCGGAAGGCATCTCTTTGCACCTCACCCGCGGCTCGCTTGCAAGATTTGGCCTGAAGTTCTTCCCAGACCTACGCCCTAGCCGTCCAACATGCACATCTGAGATCAGGCCTCTCTTTTAATAATGACAAAAAGCTATGAAGAGAAATGCACATCAACATTTTTGTTATCTCATAAGCGGCGTGTGCCGGCTCCTTTTGACCTTTTGACCCCAGACTAAAAAAGTGGCCACAGCCAGCTGTGTACTCACACCTTAAGCCCACAAATTTACACCTCCATCACACAAAAAATGGGGACCAGAAACTTAGCCTCTGTCTTATAGTACACATTTCACTGTAACTGTTTGGCAGGTTCACGCCCCTTTTCTCGCCTTTTCTGAGATAGCTAGGGAATACTAAAATGTTTACAGCACATTTCCCGGGGCCCCGAGTATCGACGATATCTGAGATTTGGAGTTCTAGCCCTTCGAGAAAAAAAGTTTTCCCAAATGGACTGTCATTTGGACAAAGCCCCCTCCACGAAGTGTTGCCTGCGGAGACCTACATTGGTTCAGAATGTGGTGGAAAAAACAGTTTTTGAGATTGGAAGGTCTACCGCCCTGAAATTTGAATACCTCTATTCTAGGCTAACTGGGACCCCCGCACCGAAACTTGGCCCGGTCGGACCCCGAGGGCAGGAAGGGGGGGGCCTTGACTTTCATAATCTTCGCTCGGTGAATGTAAAGGATGTTTGGTTGGATGTTATGACGAAGAATCATAATGTGAATGGGAATATTCTATAAATGTCTCATCTTTCGTCTCAACACTCCTGCTGCAGCCGCCTAAAGTCTCACTCCGAGAACCTTAAAATATGAATCAATCCATTAGAAGTATGAAAATATGTTCCCGGTGGCATAACGGGGCCAAACAAGGTGTCCTTTGACAATCTAGTTTCGACGGGCGATTGCAACAGTGCCACACATGATCATATCTTGAATATGTTTCGGGTAGTAATGAGCGCTGTCGATTTTGGAGGCCTTCTATCAATAATGACCAGCTATAGATTTGCTTCCCGATGGAGATTTTGACCAAATTACATGTTATTTAGTATCTACACGTTAAGCTGAGTCCAATAGATCAAGCTGCCCTCTTGCTCACCGAGATCATGTCCTAGACATAGGTGGTACCATGTAATACATGTTACCATTTGCGTGCACACATTTTGGTGTCATGCCTTGGTGTCATTGGACTCAGCTCAACGTGTAGATGCTAAATAACATGTCATTTGTCACAAATTTCTATCGGGAAGCAAATCAATAGCTGCTCATTATTGATTAAGGCCTCCAATTTCGACAGCTAATTACTACCATTAAACATGTTCGAATATGCTCATGTGTGGCACCGTTGCAATCGCCTGGAAGCGTAGATGTTGCCGGACAACTTGTTCGCTCTACGCCACCGGGAAGATATTTAACATACTTCTGATTGGACTAATGATTGATTCAGCCTTTCCCCCAGAAGTCTGGGGTCAAAAGGTCAAAAGGAGCCGGCACCACGCCGCTTATGAGACAAAATTTAATGGGTGTTTCTCTCATAACTTTTTGTCATTATTAAAGAGAGGCCTGATTCTCAGATATGCAGGTTGGATGGCTACGGTGTAGGTTCTGGGAAGAACTTCAGCCAAAAATCTTGGCAAGCCGAGCCGCAGGTGAGTGTTGCAACGAGATGGAGCACTTGCTGAGTCATTTCCTGTATGGCTGGAGCCACAGGTTGAAGCGTTATATGCGTCTTTGAGACCCCTTTTTGATATAATAAGAGACAGCAAAGGTACAGCGCTTATTTAAAAGGTTGTCGACCCAGTCACCTATTGCATACTTCCTTTAGGGCTTCGGCCTCCTAATAGATCATTGTAGTATAATTGAATGCCCTCCTTCATATATGATGAATACTCACCACTGTGACCGTAGGCAACAATTCTCCACAATCCAATATGGGAGGTGGGGTGATGCTTTGTGGACAGTAGGGGTGTACACTAGGACATAAATAGGAAGCAAACTCAGGAGAAGGAATGACCTCTCACAAATATTTATTCAATAAATTGTTTCAATTAACCTTGCCTCGTTAAATCAACATCCAAGCGCGCTTTTAAGATACCTTGGAATATCTGTCTATTTTTACCCATCGGACCCTAGTTTACGACCCAAAACAAGACATGGACTGCAAGCTCATTGCCCGCGTGGTTTTTTAGAGCGTGTAAAGGATGTAGAGAGGTTGCTGTCGAAGCGCGTTGTCTTTTGTCAAGGGAACCCACGGCGACGCTCACACTTCCGGTTGGCCAACACACGTCAATCACTCCACCACTCTATACTGTACCCAAACCCATGTTCATAGTTGTCCTCACATGATCGTCAGATGCACGAATCTTATTCTTTATTCTGCCCATCCGTAGAACTCCCACTGGTACTCCACAAGGTCACGTGATCACAAAAGACCCACTCGTCTCAGCCAGAAACGTATATCGTATCTCACAATATTGTTCTTCATATAACGTACATCATGACACAATACGTTTTTTAGACAACCGTAACTTGCAGAATGCTGCACCCTATAGTGTCTCTGGAGAAGTCACATTTTGATGAGAAAAGGTCGCTGTCAGTCAAAAAAAACGCGGCACGGACGTTCTGTCTCTATCAGCCAACGTTCTCAGCTGTCAGCCCACACATGACTCAAAAAAACTATTGTTTCTCTCAATCAAAGCACAAAACAGGACAACTGATGTCCATAGCCTTAACCCATACATTTTGTTTGATTAACAAGGACACGTTGGTGTAGTTGTGTTGAGTAATGTCACAGATTTCACTGTAAAATCGCCGTTAATGTGCAGCCATCGGGTCTTCCGTTAGCCAATGGGATGAATGCTCATAGCTTCATATATTGCCGTGGAGGGATTACATTGCAATGAGCGGAAATCCCCCTGCGTCAAAAAAAGCAGCACAAGGTCCTCCGTTAGCCAATGGGATGAATGCTCATAGCGTCTCTATGTGCATTGAATGTGTTGCGAGATGAGGTCTTCATTTTCTCGTATTTGAGGCGTGGTTTACGATGGCCCGGAGCCGTTTATTGGCCGCTACGAATGTCTATCATATGAGTCTGTACGTAGCTCATAGCCAATCATCGCTGTTGGAGCACGGCAAGGACATCCCTTCATTGTAATGAAAGAGTTTACGCCGAAAGTGACTATTTTTTTCCACAATACAACTTGCGTTCTAAACTACTTTAGACGCACAATCTAAGCGATGAGCCAAAAATTATACTAACTATACAATATCCTGAGAAACTAGGACATTAAAACATGGAAAGTCCTATTTGGCTGGGGCACCAAAATTTGAAATTCAACCACGATCCTCAAATAGCTGGGCCGAGTCAAGTGCATTTTAGAACATGTTTCTCATTGAATACTTGTGTTACTACTGTTGTGTTATTATATTTGGATGAGAAGCCGACTATTTATTTTGAATGCCGATCCCGCCGCCAGCTCGGACAGTTTTCCCGTGCAGCATCTAGAGCCCGAGCTGATTTTATTTTTTGAGCAGCGACGATCTAAGGTAACAATGCTAAATACTTTATTTCGATCACTGTCTTGTCAGTATAAGCTTATTTGTTGACATAATTTTGCGCTTATTAGCACCATTAATAACTCATTCTGCACTGTGGCGCTGTGGTAGCGCCTGTACACCCTCACACTCACCCTCAGCACTACCCAGTACAACACAGAGTAGTGCCAGATACCATACAAAGTAGTGCCAAAGTAAGGACAAACAAAACACAAAAAGACAAATAGCAAACACACAATACAGTAAAGTAAGTGTTTGTATAACAATTCATAAGGTTCATCACGGTTTTTTTTTACGTCACGTTTTTTGGAATGCCGCCATTTGCACGACCCGAGTGACAGTATAAAAATTCACAGCAGGCCTATATAAAAAGTGTTGGCCATTAAGGTGTTGTACAGCCTAATGGCTGCCGGCACAAAGCAGTGACTGGTAACTGTTTTATTTTCATTGTATGTAATAGATACCATTGTCAAATCACTTTTCAAATTCTTATTTTTATACAAAGCAGCAGTTATTTCCTACATATCAAATCAATTGTCTGCCTCTCATTTAAGACATTCCACTTTGCTCCAGCAGCTGAACCTAACTGGTTTTCTCTCAGTTGAGTCGACATTAGTTAACTCTGTTTGTTTACTAATTACCAGTATCTTTATAGGGCTACCATTATGGTAGTTTAAGTCAAGTCATCTGTGGCTGTTTCTGTAACCACGTTTGACTATTCTCCCCTTTGTTTTAGAGATGCCGTGGTAAGTCTTCTTAAAGAAAGTGCCCTATGTCACCACAAGATTCGGTGGCATTTAAAAAGTGTCCGCCCCCCCCCCCCCCCCCCCCCCCCCGCCCCCCGCCCCCCCCCCCCCCGCGCCCCCCAGTGTGGGGTACAACAACCCCATAAAAAAAGGTGGTCGATGCCCAGATAAAATTTGGCAAAGGAAAAAGAGGTGATGGAAATCAAACAACCGAAAAATGGAACAATTACCAAAAGGAAGAGGAAAAATCCTACAAAGTTGTAAGTACATCTTGAAATGCTACACCTTGAACACAATTATTTCTCTAAAACCTTTGTGTCGAATGTGGATTTCATGAACTCAACTCCATGGCATATGTCAGCAACACAAACGAAAGATAAGAAGAGGAAGTGTTCCAATACCCCTCTGCAGCACTTGAAGTCCATGCCATGACAAATTGACTGTTCTGAGGACAGTGGCTTGTAGTAGGCCTCTACTCTGAGATCAGGGGTCCCTTCCAGAAAACAGGCTTTGAGTCTAAGTCCACGTTTATACGTAGCAGGGTATTTATGAAAACCAAATATTTCCCCACCCTCTCCGGTTTTCAAAAATAACATTGTGCACACAAACATCGTTTTTCAGAAAGTTCATTTACATCAAAACGCATCATCTGCCGTGCGAGCACGATTATAAGCTATGCCAACCTAATGGGAGGAAAGTGTAGGGAGAAGGATAAAGCCATGCAAGCCAGTTAGAATCCTTTGAATCAACAACAACGAATAACACGAGCGACTTCCTGTTCCTTTCAAAACAACACAGTTTAATTCATTTTTCACCATTTACCAGCTATAATTTGAAAAATGTCCCAGCTAGGGGACTAGGGTCTATATCTATAGCATATAACCGCGTTTTCTGATTAGAGTTTAATGTAACGGTAAGCTGACAACATCGATAATTAACACCGCAACTGCAAATTAACCACACAGAGGGTTAAACCGGGGCCTAACCCTGACTCTGAGTTGATTAACCCAAGTTAAGGAACTCGAGTTTTTTACGCTGCAGAACAGCTGATCTGAGTTAGTTCAATCAACTAGTAGGTTAGGTATACAGAGTCAGAGCGCGCCCGTTTACACGAAAGGGGAAAAAACAGATATTTCAACTCGTTAAGATAAATCGCAGGCTTAAGCCATTCCCTCCTGAGAATATCATTAATTTACCCTTTATGAATGATAAGCCAAAGGGTATTGTCGGTTTCTAAAAAACTCTTGCCTTCTAAGAGTCTGCACCTGATCTACTACCTGTTTTCATATGTCCTGTGGCATTACAACTGTGATGCAGTTGTATCAAAGTAATCAAGTACCACGCGGCCACGCACCATCATTGATGGGTCACATTGGTCATTTAATTAATTGAAAGTGGAATGACCTTAATGACTTGCCCACTCAGTCTTTTAAATGCATTTCAAATAATTTCTCATGTTCCAACATTTCAGTTGGAATAGCCTGTCTGTTCTTCGGGTTCTTTCCAAATTCTCGTGATTGGGAAGAATTGCAAGGGAACGAATTGTTGCGAAAATTTTCTTAAAGTACAGCCTGGAGTTTTAAAGACATGCCCGAGGAATTGGAGGACAAGTTAAAAAAAGTTTTGAAAATATTTTTGAGAGGTTAGTATTACTTAAAAAGAAAAGATGGAGGCTACAATTCCACAAGGTTCTCATTAGTGCATGTTGACAAGCGGTGCAGTGTTGTAAAAGCTTAATTATTTTTTAATTCTAAAAACTCAACTGTTAAAGTAAAGCATTTTAGTTGGTTATTTCTCTTCTACTTGTTGCAAAAAGGAGAATTTTCTGTGAGGGTAATATATGCCGAAATTCTGTTGGTCTCAGTTTATTGTGGAAGAGCCAAAGGAGAGGCCCCCTCCACCTCCTCCGGGCAGGAAGAGGAGGTGCCCCAGGCCCCCTCCACCTCCTCCGGGCCGGAAGAGGAGGTGCCCCAGGCCCCTCCACCTCCTCCGGGCAGGAAGAGAACGGTGCCCAGGCCTCCACCTCCTTCCGGG
>OLKM01004569.1:0-21546 GCA_900291075.1 Melanogrammus aeglefinus | reverse complement strand
TAGTTCAGATCTTAATAGCGTCCAGATCCTTTAACAGGAGAATGCGCCCTCATGGTGACCGGTATAGAATGAGTCTGATGATTGGGAGAGAAGCTCTTATGGGGAGTTAGATTAGATGAAACCAGAGAGTGAGACCCGGGATGTGGACATTCAAACATTGTCAGGGAAGGTCTTGGGTCAAGCTTGTGACCTTCTCCATGTTGACTAACAGGCTTCCACAGACAGCATAAACACTGCGACTAATGGGTTCCAGGGGGCCTGCATGGTTGCAAGACAGCAACAGGGCAACCACAATGCCCAACCCCCAACACCACACAGCATACTAGGTACATAAAGATAATAGCGTTTATCTGGATCTATTTGCAGCGCTAGCAGGGCAATCTTACATTTTTTTTGTATTACTATTACTACTTACATTATTTTTACTATTATTTATTGACTATTAACTATTATTTTTTACTTTTTGACATGTTGTATTTTGAGTTTCATAAAATTTTCTTTCATCATATTTTGTGTAATGTTCATGTTCAAGCATGCTGAAAATGCTATGTTATGGTTATGCTTTAGTAGCAAGTTTAGTTAGACATTGACTATACTTGTATTGTTGAATATGGTATATTGTGTTGTTATTATTTTAGGAGCGTTTTATTGGTCCAAAGACCGAATTGCAGGGATTCAGCGAACTGTTAGATGAGTGCATTACATTTGATAGATCTTTTTGCCTTGCGCAGGTTGAAACCCCTGCACACGTTTTAGAAGGGTTTTTAATGATGATCAAATGTTAATACTGAAATCTAGGTCAGGGGACTTAGGTAGTTTTTATTAGTAGTTTAAGTGGGAGGAACGAACAATTACTATGTTTTATTGTTGATAAGGATCCCAATAGGGGCGGATATGTGGTAGAAAATTATTGATTATATTCTATGTTAAACCATGCATTATTACTAGGCTAAATATCTAATGGTAGAAAACATCTGGCAACGTTCTCTGTTTCAGGCTTGGCACGGCGCCAGGGAGTCTGGGTCAGACAAGTTAGGAAAACTCCCTCCCTTGTGAGACCGGCAGACCACGGGGCAATGTGTTGTTGACCTCAGGCCTGTGTTTTAGATTTAGTATTGCTGGCACTTCATCAGAGGGATCACTGACGTATTGTGGGCGGAAACCCCAAAGGAGGCGACTGCTCTAAAGGCATATGGATAAAGAGGAGGACCTCAATTGCGAAGTGACCGTAATGCTTTTTGCAAACCATTCGCTTTGTTGTTGCTTTTTTTAACGGATAAAGTCTTTTTGTCATACTCAACCCGGACTCCTCAGCTTACTTTTATTCTCTAGTTAGTTAAGAATTAGATCGTGGTTTTACCCCACCACACCGCTCAACGTTGTCGTTTCCCATAGATGGGTATGGCTGGGTCCTCGATTATTACCTCCAGCCACTTGCAACCAGGCTCTCGGATCAATTCACTTTCGAAATTGGCACCCTGGTCGAGTGAATTCTTTCAGGGAACCCGTACACCACAAAAATACTTGTCCCAGAGCTGACGTGCGACTTGCTTGCCGCATGCGGTCACGGGCAGAGAGAGATAAGCATGAGCCATTTTAGTAAAATGATCCGGGTGACCCACTAACACATTCCAACACTCTTCCCCTTACAGTCTCTGCGCGACCAGAAGTCCAACAGACCAGTTCGAGTGGTCTCGAAGTTCTAATGCTTTCAGATGAATGCCCAGGCTTCTGGTTCAGGAGGTCTTGCTGACCACACATCGCTTGCAGGTTTTCACATTACTCTCTGGACATCTCGTTCCATATCCAAATCCAAAAGAACCTCTGCAGCCTAGGCAAGGTACAATGTTCTGTATTGCCCTTGATGACCATGCCATCATCATGGAATGCCTTGCAGCACTTGGCTTGATTCAACAAGCGCTGCAACAACATACTGGAACCTTTTCTTTCATCAAAGGATCTTTGCTCACTCTGTAGAGGAGCCCATCTAACAGCTTGAATTTGTCCCACTTATTCAGCATTTTCAAGACCCTGCCTGTCTCATGAGCCCTTTCTTTTCTTGATGGTCGTCTACCACGAGTGACAAAAAAAAGGACCCTGGATAGCACACTGTCTTGTTGCTGTTTGTCTTGTAGTTCCTTGATGGGAAATGCAGGTAAGGGACTCTGGACCAGCCAGGAATTAACTGCTGGACATCCTGTGCCAGCCAAGAGATGACCCTCCCTTTCGGGCTGTTGTAAATATTTTCTATGACATTAGGATAATAGGTTACAATAACAAATGCCTTTTTATTTGAAATAAGCATGTGTTTATGTTGTCTTCCGCCAGTGTATCGTTTAACGTTTAGTTCAAAATGCTTACTGGTTGCTAAGTTATAGCATTGTAGACGTTAGTTGCTACAAAAAGAATGTTACTGTTTGCTAAGTAACGAATCTGCAATTTCCTCCTAGTACTGTTATGTCGCCGTCTGTTTGTTTCCTCGCCTTGTCAACAGTGTTTCGTGTTTAAAATTCAGTTAAATATGATCGGCTTGAATGAGAAACGCATGATGGTCAAGTTTTTAAGAAGCTCAACAACTTTGAAACACAACATTTTGGTGCCGAAACCCGGGATTTTCAAGACAAAGACTGTGGAACGTCTGTCAAGTGAGAGGCATAGTTGAACCTGTCATTACAGCGGAGATGGACCGAGCATACGAGCGGAATGAAACGCGCAAACGAAAGACGATCCGGCACCCCAACGAAACTTTTGCTCGCATGGAAGAGGATAGGTGGGAAAGGAGGATGGACCCGACTGTGGACAAACTCCGTGAAATGCTGTTGGTGATCAAGGAGAACGTTACCGGACTTGGGACAACGCATCGAGGATGAAACGCGCCGACGGCAGGAACGTGGAGGCGGAGATGCGCGACCCACTTAGGACTACCCAGGACCGCATCATCACACTGAAAGCCCGGCGGTCGATAGGCCTCATAAGGACGACGCGCCGGGACCCCGTGAGTAAGCGCCCCAGAGTGACGCTAAGCTCTGGCCCACAGTAAGATCAGAAAGCAGAACAGACTGTTAAACTGCCGAAGCTGGGTGAAGAAAAGACGACGGAGCATGTAAGCCAGTGGCCAAGAATTATGGTTCCCAGTTATGAAACGGCTATCATGAGAATGAGCGCTGTGTAAGAGGGAGAAGTTACACCGACCTGAGATCCTATCTGACCTGGAAACAGCAGCAAGAGCTGTAACAGGACTAAGCAGACTGATAGTAATTACGACTGCAGCAAGTTGGAATTACCTACAGAGGCCGTTTTTTGGAAGGAAAAAAAACCATTGTAATTAGTGGCACATATGTCCAAACTTTGTTGAACCTTGCTCCTGTTTGAAAAAGATCATGTCAGATGTTGCAGCACTCAGACAACTGTATGCAGAATGTGAAATTCAGATCCGGAAGCTGGAATCCATGGGAGTTTCACAGTTGACACATTATGGCTGCCTGCTTCTGCCAGTACTATTTACAGCTTGATACCAGAGGACATTTGCATGGGCCCTACACAACGCGATCAGAACCAAATGCTGAATGGAAAGGTGCATGAGCTCTTCATTTCCTTCAAAAAATGAGGTTCAAAGCCAGAGAAAGAAGCACTTTCAACTGACCAGACCAGGTAACACACAAAGGGACATCCGCCAAAATTAATAGCGACCTGTCTGTAACCAGCAACCCTCCATATGACGAAGACCTAAAAGTAGGAGTATGCCCTCAGCTACAGACACTGCACACAGCGAGCATGCCCCGCTAGCTCTTTGTTGATAGTTCCAGTCACAACCAGACACATTTTGCCCTGACGCTCTGTGCCAGCTCGCAGAATTAAGGAGCTGGAAGAAATAGCTTGTGTGCTTGCGGGTCCAAACACATAGAAAAAATTCTTGCAAAGTTAAAAGTGTTTGCTCTTTATGTGGACGCAGACATCACCAGGTCAGTAGCTGTGTACCCAAAATAACCCCAGACAAGTGTGAACAGTGGTTAGTACGGCAGGCTTGTTGTATCCTCTGTCCAGGCGCACAGCAAAACCCAAAGGCTTACACACTGAATACAGTGCTGCTGCATACGGTGAAAGCGTGGACAGAGGGCCAGCAGGAAGAAAATTCGTTACGCTGGTCGTTGGATGAGGCAGCCAAGAAGCTCATATCATGAGGTGTGAGTGAGCTCTGGGAGTACCGATGCTAGAAAGAGACCATGCATCTGCACACCTTATAGGATCTGCTGCTTACCTGGACAGTACAGCGCAACATTGTCAAGGTATCACTGCAAAACGTGTGGAACACAGAAAATAGAGATTGAGGCAGTGGAAACCCCTCAAGTGTGTACGAGCCAGTGATAAAGGTCTCCCAGGCGAAAAACCCATCCAAGAGTAGCTAAAGAGACAGGTCTGCAGCTGGCTTGATTTGTCCACTGGATGGTTCTGATTTGATTGCAGAACTGCAATCACTGCTAAGGAGCTGACTATACTGGCAAGTGTATCCGCACAAAGTCCAGAAGAGAATCACAGAATCACTTAGATTGCCTAGAAGCTGCTTTGGGTGGGCTGCGTGCAGGGGCCTATTTACATCATCCAGATCGTAGACACAACACCAACCTGCATTGCACATCAGCCTAGAAGAGGAACAAAAGATTCTTACAGACAGCTTACAATGCCTTCTGGGAGGTGGAGTCACTGGGCATAGTCAACGAAAAGACCCCAAGCCCAAGCCAGAAACCGACGCTCTAAAGAACATTATTGAACAGACTGGTGACTTACAAAATGGTCACTATGAAGTTAGAGTTACCATGGCGACATGACAAACCAGCACATCCCAGACAACTCAGAGTATGCAAAAAGACGCGATTTAGAAAGCTCAAGAGCGAGATTAAAAGACGAGATTGCAACACTGACTCCAGGATACACGATGTCATACAGATTATCCAACAGCAAGGCATCTGTGAGGATATAACTGAGAACACCGCAGCAGAAGAACATCCAGAGACTGTGAAATACTACATGCCACATCATGCTGTTCTCCGAGAAGACAAAGCGACAACAAAACTGAGAGTAGGTGTTTGATGCATCATCACATGAGAAGCGTTGGCCCCTCCCTAAATGACTGTTTACTGACTGGGCCAAACCCTTAATCCAAATTCTGCCTAGATGTTTCTAATCAAATTCAGATTACACCAGAATAGCTTGACTGCAGACATCACTAAGGCATTCTTGCAGATAGCTCTAACAGAGAAAGCAATTAAAGTGCTGTTAGAATTTCCATGTGGCTCCTGGACCTCCAAGACAAAACTGTGAAGAGATGCAGCTGCCGCATTTATGAGAATGCGTAGAGTAGGTGTTGGATGTCACCCAGTCCATTTCTGCTAGCTGCCACTGTAAGTAAAACACATAAGCTAGGGATGGGAATTGTTATAGGGAATTTAACGATTCCGATTCCATTATCGCTTTTGCTTATCGATCCGCATTCCTTATCGATTATCTTATCGATTTTCATTGGAGTGAGGGATTAAGCGTTACAACTTTCTTGTGTTTGTATTGACTCTCTTTAATATTTCTGATGTTTCACATTAATTGGTCCAGACAAAAAAAAAAAAAATTGTTGACTTTTTTTAAGCCCAACTGCCATTATGCTGCCATTAAAAACTAAAACAGTCAAGAAGAAGGCTTATACCTTTGGAATATTAACAGTGCTCATTCTGCATTCAACTTTGAAAACAAAGTTCAACTGACATTAAAAAAAATACAATACAAAGTCTTTCTTAAAAGTAAACGTCTACCAACAATGAAATGGCGCTCACATTAACTAAGACAGACAGGCCTGCGAGCCTGGAGAGTTTAAAGTTACCTTCATTAACAGATGGCGCTCCGGTAACTGCCGCTTGCTGTTTGATGACTTGCGTCGGCTAAGTAGAGTTATCTATTCAAAACGCGACAGTCCTGCAAAGTAATCGCACTGTGGCCAAATGTTTATGCATATTGGAGGTAGTTCCCCTCCCTTTGATGAAATTAAACATTTACAGGTGGTTGCAAAGTGACAGGTCTTGTCGTCTTTCGCTGAGAAATGTAACCAGACCTTAGAGGCGCTTCTGCCGCGTCGCCTGTTGCTGCGCTCTGAACCCAAAACAACGCAGCACGTGTGTTACGTCATCACGCATTGCGACGATGCGAACCGATAGCGGATTTCGTTTAAGCAGGCAATGCCTAATTGATACCGAGGAATCGATACCACTGGGCACCGGTTCTGAGGAAGAACCGGTTTGCTCGCGGATTCCCAATCCCCTACACATAGACAGTTACGAAAGTCAGCGCCACAGGGTGTGGAGACACTCGAGAAGAGCTCTCTACGTGAGAATTTCATCCCAGCTCAAGTGATGTCGATGAATCCTGTTCAGTTTCCACCACAGCAAAAGAGATCCTGTCCCATGCTTGGATGAACCTGTGCAAAATGGGTTGCAAAATTCACCAGATCTGAGAAGCCAAGTGGCACAACATGGGTGAGAGCACACAACAGAGACAGCCGCTGGTGGGAAATGTGCGAAAGTTGCTAGGATTAGGTGTGGAGATCAGAGAAAGGATGAGTTTGTGTTTGGACTTGAAGGGACTACTAGACATTGTAAAGGGCAAAGAAAACACAAAGAGAAGGTGTGTTAAAGACATCAGCACGTATCTTTACCCTGTAGGATTCCGCACTCCATTTACATTTACGGGTGAAATGCATGTTTCAAGAACTGTGGGAGAGAGGAATCAGCTGGGATGAACAGTTAACCCACAGACTGGCTGAAAAATGGAATCAGTGGGTGTGCAGAGCTACCAAGGCTACATCTTGTAGCTATTCCAAGATGGGTCCCACATTGAAATCCAGCCAAAGTCACAGACATCAAAACTGCACAATCTTTTGTGATGCAGTGAGAAGGCCATACAAGTGCTGTTGCCTACCTGCAAGGACCAAACAAAGACGGAGACACTGTAACATGTTTTATGGCATCCAAGTCAAAAGTAGCACCCTTAAAGAAAATGACTTTACCACGCCTTGGAGCTTATGGGTGGCACTGAATAGGAGCAAGGTTTAGCAAATAACCTACTCAAGCCACTAAACATGGAGAAGATCACCTGCACATGTGGACAGATTCAATGATGTGTTCCATTGATACGCAGCACACACAAAAATGGGAAACCTTTGTGTCAACCGAGTGAACTGAGATACAGAGTCTGACAGCCCAGAGCAATGGTCCCACTGAAGCGGGAAAACCAACCCTGCTGATTACCTACCAGAGGCCCAGAGCGTCGACAACCTCATCCAGAGCCAGCTGTGGTGAGCGGCCTCCCTCACTACTGTCAACTGATGAAGCAGAAAGCATAGATGAGGACTTTGTTGCAGATGAGATAACAACAGTGAGTAGAGAGGACATGGGCAAGAGATGGAGATACAGACAGAGACTCCTGACCAGCTTTTGGAACAGCTGGCGAAGGATTACCTGATTGGACTTGAAATCAGTCACAAATGTGAGACACACTACACCCACTGAGCTGAAAAGTGGGAGATGTCATCCTGGTCGGTGAGGACCAACGCACCCGACAGACCTGGAAAATCGGCAGGTAAACTGAACTATTTCAGGAGAGATGACTGTACGCTCCTGTATAGTTCATACATCCACAAGAAGAACTGTTAAGCTAATCTATCCTTAGAGATTAATTAATAATATTGCAATGTGATGTGATGAACATGATAGTGATGAACAACTGTTCATCGGGCGGAGGATGGTTGTAAATATTTTCTATGATATTAGGATAATAGGTACAATACAAATGCTTTTATTGAAATACAGATGTGTTATGTGTCTTCCGCCAGTGTAGCGTTAGACGTTAGTTAAGAGTGTTACTGTTGCTAAGTAATAGCATTTAGACGTTAGTTGCTACAAAAGAATGTTACTGTTGCTAAGTAACGAATCTGCAATTTCCTCCTAGTACTTGTATGTCGCCGTTGTTTGTTTTTCCTCGCTTGTAACAGTGTTTCCGTGTTATAATAGTAAAATCTGATCGCTTGATGAGAGAAGGAAAACGGCAGTGATGGTCAGTTTTTAAGAAGCTCCAACAACTTTGAAACACAACACGGGCCCATCTCCCACTCAACATGACCCTCCAGCACAGCTTTTCCCTCATCAGTGTCCAGCGACAGCGAGTGATGTCCCAAGGTAGTGATGTGTGAGCAGCAACCGACTCCCTGCTGATTGGCACTCGGCAATCGGAAGACTTCCTGTATGGTATTCCCCTCTATTTGCTTGGCCTCCTCAAGCAAGGCTCCGTATGTTTCAGATACCAGCCTCCTGCTGACATGACTCTGAACGAAGGGCTGTCTGCTGAGGGCGTCTGCGACAATGTTTTTTCTACCAGGAATGTACTTGATACTGAAGTTGTACGGGGCCAACTTCGCTACCCATCTATGCTCACACGCGTCCAACTTCGGTTTGGTGTGTATGTATGTCAGTGGATTATTATCCGTCCAGACAGTAAACTTGTGGCCTTTCAGCCAATGACTGAATTTTTCACAGACTGCCCATTTAAGGGCCAGAAACTCAAGCCGATGTGCAGGATACTTTGTCTGGGCATGAGAGAGAGACTTACTCGCAAAAGCGATGGGCCGAGCCTTGCTTTCCCCCTCTGGCACCTGAGAAATAACTGCACCCAGCCCGTCTAGAGAGAATCAGTTGAAAGGACAAAGGGCCGATTGAAATCTGGATGAGCTAACACCACTGATTCAAGCAAAGCTGATTTAAGTTGTTCGAACGACCTCCGATGATCACTCGTCCAGTCGCTAGGCTTGAGTTTCTTAAAGGAAGCAATACCCTTGGTCGGCCCTTTGTTCTTCTTCGGACCTGAAGTCAATGCAAAAAGAGGCTTAGCAATACCAGAGCAGTTCTGAATGAAGCGCTGGTAGTACATCACCATCCCTAAGAAAGACTTTAGCTTCTTTGGGGATGGTGTAACACTGTCATCCCCCATCAATGCTTCCTTCCATGGCGGCAATTGCCTGCACCTTTTCAGGGTCAGTGGAGACCCCATTCTCATCAACGAAATGGCCCAAAAACTTGACACTTCGCTGAAGGAGATGGCACTTCTTGGGTGTAAGCTTTAACTGATGTGCCCCCAACCTGCTGAACACCATCTCCAGGCGCCTCAGAGCCTCCCCCTCATCCGGCGCAAAAACCAAGAGATCATCCAAGTAGCAAAGCAGTGTCAAATAATTCTGGTCGCCAAAGATGTTAGTCATAAGGCGCATAAAACTGGCTGGCACATTACACAGATCCTGGGGCATGCGATTGAACTCATGCAGCCCCATAGGCGTGGTAAAAGCAGTCAGTTTCTTGTCTTCTTCGCACATGGGAATATTATAATACCCAGATGTTAAGTCCATAGTGCTGAAAAATGCACTGCCCCCCAGAGCAGAGAGAGAATCAGCCTGATGAGGTAACGGATGAGCATCTTTGACAGTTCTGGAATTCAACCAGCGATAGTCGACACACACCCTCAAATCACCATTCTTCTTCCATACGAGTACCAGGGGCGACGCCCACTCACTGGAAGTCTTTCGGATAATTTCCTTTTCCTCCATCTCAGACAACACTTGCCTCAACTTTAGGTAGTGCCCTGGCGGAACACTCCGGTACGGGAGTCTGAATGGACGTGTGTCCGTGAGGTGGATTCGATGGACAACCCCAGGGGCTTCACCACAGTCTAACTTTCCGCTGGAAAACACACCCTCATACTTCTGCAGCAGGTTGAATAACTGCTCTTTCCAGTAAGGTGACACATCGCACGAGTCAATGTCAATATCACCCAGTCCAGTTTTCTGCAAGGCATCACTGAACTGAGAGACAGACGGGGGTGGGAGAAGACTACCAGTGTCAGCAACATGGATGTCCTGGCTGTGCACCTGCACATTCGTCGAAGGGGTGTGCACCCCACTCACCTCCAAGTCCTCCAAAGCAACGCATGGGAACACATCAGCCACTTTGGCATTTCGCCTCAACGTAACTGGCTTGTCGCTTGGGTTGATGATTTTGACTGGCACTTATCTGTCTCCCGACATCGTAGCCACCGCTCTCCCAACCATAATATTCTTCTTGTGGGACTGAGAACGTGGTGCATCGACCAGCACGGCACTACCCTCAGAAACAGGAGCGCTCACTGGCAACCTAGCCCACACAAGATGTTCATGACGTGGCAGCAACGTCACAGCTTGAGTCAATTTAGCCGTGCCTATAATGTCAGGAATTACTTCCATCGGTTAACTCCCGATAACATGTTCAGGAAATGTTCAACCTCTGAGTCATCTGTGGATTCAGGCTTGTTCATGACACGGCAGTAACTCAGGGTTTGTTTGAGTTGACAAATCAGATGTTTTATCACATTTGAACCCAGAATCAAGTTGATCATGTTGGCCTTGGTACAATCAAAGTAGGTACACTCCACTTCCTGTCCATAGACACTCATTTCTAACTGAAAGACACATTTCGGTGTAACTTGCACTCCTCCACATCCTACGAGCACAATGTCAGTGTTCATTTCACTACCCTGTGAGCACAAGCCAGCACTTCGTAGTTTCTGTTCGGCTTCCTCACTCATTGTACAAGCCATGGAACCACTGTCTATCAATGCGTGCAATGAGACTTGATTTTTCACAACAACATCATTTCGCTAACTTATGTACATTCTGACATATTACCACCCTACCACTAGGGGCAGACTTGCAATTCTCTTCATAAATGGATAGCATGTCATCTTCAAGGCTGAGGGACTGACTAATAAACGCACCCACACTGTTCCCTCCCACATGCGGGTGATTCAGTTTCCCTGGAAGGGTACAGTAATGTTGGGCTTAGTGGTCCCAGACACTGTACACTCTCTACTCTGATGTCCAACTGCAAAGCATGCAAGGTATCTCTTCTCCCTCATACAGTGTGATCGAGTCGAGTGAGCTTTGTCGCCACAGACACGGCATGCAGTGAATCGCACCCAGGGCCCTGACTGCGTAGCTGCAGGTGGGCTGGCCTGGTTGGTTCTCTCTAGCACCCTCTCTAACATGCATAGGACATGCTCAAATGCACCCCCCTCTGCACCCGGGGACTCGCTAGGTCCGATTGGGCTGTGCGGGCTGGGCACGCTCTGACTCACTTCCTCTTTGACGTCCGCCATAGAGAAAGCAGCAGCTGCCGCTACTTGGATTGGCCTGCCTTTCCCTGACTTTCTCTTGGACACATGCTCTCTTTGATACTCATCGATCGCTTCCTGAACTTCCATAGCAGTCCACCTGCCCACCGACTTTACGTTTACATTTAGGGCATTTAGCAGACTTTTATCCAAAGCGACTTACAATAGTACATTTGTCATAAGAAGTGCAACAATATATCGGTACAGTAAGGATGTTCATAGAACCAAGTGCAAGTACAACAATCACTAGGCTAACCAATTCCCCGTGTTACAAGCAAATGATAGCAGCTACTGCAGTTGCTGCACAGTTAAGTACTATAATACAATACAATACAACACAATACAATACAGTGTACAATGGTGGCCAGAGGGGGGAGGGTGGCTATGCAGAGTCGAGGTGGACTCTGAACAGGTGAGTCTTGAGTCTTTTTCGGAAGATAGTGAGCGACTCTACTGTCCTGAGAATGGCAGGGAGCTCGTTCCACCACTGAGGTCCCAAAACCGAGAAGAGTTGTGACTTTGCTGAACGACCTTTGTTAGCTCTTAAGCGATGGCGGGTACCAGACGTCCAGCTGAGGTAGTTGAGCGGAAGCGATCGAGCTGGGGGTGTGTGGCTTTAGCAATGCTTGGAGGTAGGCAGGGGGCAGTTCCCATCGAATGCCTTGTATGCCAGTACCATAGTCTTAAATTTGATGCGAGCTACTACAGGGAGCCAGTGGAGGTCCCGGAAGAGGGGGGTCACATGGGAGAACTTCGGTAGGTTGAGCACGAGGCGTGCTGCCGCATTCTGGATGCGCTGCAAAGGTTTAATCGCAGAGGCAGGAAGTCCAGCCAGGAGTGAGTTGCAGTAGTCGAGGCGGGAGATGACCAGTGTGATTTGGACTAGAAGCTGAGCTGCTGTTCCCTTGTGAGAAAGGGCGGATTCTGCGGATGTTGTAAAGTGCAAATCTGCAGGATCGGGCCACTGCAGTGATGTTTGCGGTGCAGCACAACTGATTGTCCAATACCACACCGAGGTTTCTGGGCAGTTGGAAGAAGGAGGATAACAGTGATGTTCTTCAATGGTGACCAGTAAGTCCATGTGTGGGCAATCTTTCCCTGGGATTAGGAGGAGCTCGGTTTTGTTGAGGTTAAGCCTCAGGTGATGGGCAGTTGTCCAGGTGCTGACGTCCGCCAGACATTTTGATATGCGTGTTGCAATCAGGGCTTTATCCGATGAGGGGAAAGAGAGGAATAGCTGAGTGTCGTCAGCATAGCAGTGATAAGAAAAGCCATGTAACGCAATTACAGAGCCCAGAGATCTGGTATAGAGGGAGAACAGAAGAGGCCCCAGTACAGAGCCTTGGGGGACCCCAGTTTCAAGCGTGCAAGGTTTGGACAAGGAGCCATTCCATGTCACTTGATAGGTGCTGTTTGTCAGGTAGGATGTGAACCAGGAGAGAGCAGATTGCGCGATGCCATATCAGCGATGGCAAGAGTTCAGCGTGACAGAAGTGGCAAGGAGGAATCTGGTTGGTTCACTGTGTCAAATGCTGCGGACAGGTCGAGGAGAATGAGAACCAATGAGAGAGTAGAGGCTCTGGCAGCACGGAGGGACTCAGTCACCGCAAGGAGAGCCGTCTCAGTAGAGTGTGCCTTCTTGAAGCCTGACTGGTGAGGGTCGAGCAGGTTGTTAGATGAGAGATAGGAGGACAGTTGGTTAGCAATGGCTCGTTCCAGTGTTTTAGAGAGGAAGGAAAGAAGAGATACTGGTCTGTAGTTCTGGATGTCGGCAGTATTAAGAGTTGGTTTTTTGAGGAGAGGCTTTATTCTAGCAGTCTTGAAGGCACAAGACTGCGTGTGTAGCCACACGTTTGCCCCTTCTGAACTTAAACACGCAGTTAATTTCCTTTCCTAGCTCCTCTTGTTTAGCTTAGCTTAGCCATATCATGTCACGTTGTTGTCAACATTGGATAGGCCTACATGGAGCAGAACATAGTGGGTCAAATGTCCGATGCTTTTTGGAAACGTTTTCTTCATAAAACCTGCCAGACAGATTTTGTATACATTTTATTCCTTAGTAATTAGGGTATGCCGTCTTTCAGAACCTTTCATTACCGGCACTAAAGAGAGAAAAAAAGAGTGCATCCTCATTGTACCCAGCACTTCTGAAAATGTACTTCAGAATGAGTCTCTGTCCCCACCACATTTCAAACCAAACTGATGCCCATGGATGTACACACTAACCAGAATGAACGAGGAGAACTCCCGCGGTGAATAAAACGGTCTACAGTTTATGAAAAATGTCTCCAAGTGGGGGCTGCATGATTTCTTCAACACTGTGACATCTGTACACCAACCTTCGTTAATATAAAAGCAGATTCCGCCCCCTCTGCTCTTCCCCGACAGCTCCGTTACCCTGTCCGCTCGTAACAGCTGGAAGTCCGGTAGATGTAATCCTGAGTCTGGGGTGAGTTCACTGAGCCAAGTTTCAGTGAAACACAGGGCGGCAGATCTGCAAAAGTCTGAATTCCTTCTGTTAAGGAGCAGCAGTTCGTGCATCTTGTTGTTGAGAGAGCGGACGTTCGCCAGGTGAATCGACAGGAGCGCTGTTCGGAATCCCCGCTGTCGGAGCTTCACGAGCGCGCCGGCGCATTTGCCCCGTCTGCGTTGCCGGAACATCCCGTAGACAGCCGCTGCTCCTCCGACTAGAAGTTCCGAAAAGTATTCAGAATCCATGGAAAATGTTGGGAAATTGTGTCCGGTAGACTGTCCATTAGGGATGGGCATTCGATTAAGTTGTCTTAGTCGATCGTCGGGGGAATTAACGATCAATTAGTCGATTAATCGTTAATATATTTTTTTTTGCGTTGCTTTGCAACAGTTCAGTACCAGTCGAGAATCCATTTAAATGCTTATAGGATTAAGTATTTACATTCAAAATTAAATGAAATTACAAAAACAGTGTTTTTTCCTCATTGGGATCTTAATATTAGATGAACAACTCGGTTAAACCTAAACTAAGCATCGGAGCCTGCAGCTCGAAGCCGGTGCCCATAAACATGACTAAAAATAAACAACCCTAGTTTTTTCCCAAAATAATAACAATAATATATAAAAAAATCATGTTATAACTTAACCAAAAATGTATTATAATTAATTCGGACAGGTTTTGCCAAATGTAACGCAAAATATTTTAAAAAAGGCAGAGAAAGAAGGCCGAGAACAATGAATTAGGCTTAGTAACAAAGCTTCTGAAAATAGAACCAGTAACTCACACAACTTCAGCACCAGTCTACGGATTTTTGTTCAGAAAGATTAGCATGTTGACATGGTCCGGGGTCAGACACGACCACAGCCTGGTGACCGTCCGTCCAGCCGCCGAAAACACCCGCTCTGAGGGGACCGACGTTGCCGTGATGCACAATACCTCCGTGCTAACTTGGCAAAGCGGGGGAACAACTTTCCACCAGATGTAGGGGTGCAATTCAGGGGCTCAGAAAGTTCTTTATTTCTGCTTCGATGCCAACCTCGCCTTGAGTGGTATTGAGTCGATTCAGATTGGGGGAAAATAAGTGTACTGAAAGGAAACTATCGCGAAGTGTGTGGCGATGTACACTTTCCGTACTCAACGTCATTTTAGCTACGTAGCGGAAGAGGGCGGAGCCAGGCTGAGCCAAAGTCGGCGCATTTTCCACATACCCTGCATTAATAGTCATTTTGTAGTTTATATAGTATGATAGTTTTTATAGCTGCTAGGCGTAAAGAGTTCACCGCACAAAGCGGGATGTTTATTGCGGGGGAGGAGCCCGCAAATTTAAATATTGCCCCCGTGTGGTAAAATGTTTAATTGCACACGGCATTAGTTAGTCGAAATTTACGACGAAATTCTTAACGATCAATTAGTCGATCGTCGATTAATCGTGCCCGTCCCTACTGTCCATATTGTAAAAGTTCCTCCCGAGTGTACCGAACCACGGAAGGACAACTTAAAACGCAACAAATAAACAAAAACAAACAAGGAACTGCGGAGCTAAGCGCTGAGGCAGCCGTCGGTGGCGCCATCTTTCCTTACTACCTGAACTTTTTATTTTATTGTTCCCCTGCTTTGGCAATGAGTTGTAACTGGTAATTTAACAACATTTTGAGGAGATAATCTGTGGGTTGGTGAGGGGTGTCACAAGCCACCGCCGCCTAGGCCTACGCTTGGGCACACGACAGTGCCCAACATCACACGTGTCCCCCTTCCCCAAATCATTGTTCATTAAAAATGTTTGCCAGCGCGCGCCGCATCCTGGAGTTAGAATCATGCCAAAACCCTACACACTCGCAAAACGTGTTTTACTCACGCACACAACGATTCACACACACACAAAACGTGTTTTACTCACGCACAACGATTCACACACGCACAAAACGTGTTTTACTCACGCACAACGATTCACACACACACAAAACGTGTTTCACTCACGCACACAACGATTCACACACACACAAAACGTGTTTCACTCACGCACAAAACGATTCACACACACAAAAAAAGTGTTTTACTCACGCACAACGATTCACACACACACATACACACACACACATATTTCTTCAATTACAAAAAAAAATCCTTCAAGTACAAAATAATTCTACAAGTACGGAACTGCATGTGCGCGTACGGATCAGCGAGGCGGAAAATTAGTGCCAAAAGTCACGTGACAAACAAATGTCCTATGATTCACACTACACAACAGCAGGTGGCGCTTTGAGTCAGTTTAAGGCCGCCAGGACGATATTTTTTTCTCCCCAAAATCTTTCTAACGTCTTTTCTCTTGTCTTTCTGAGCAGGTATCCGTCGTACGATTCCGAGTCCAAGGGGCGGCAAGTCGAATCAACACACGTTAGAAAGATTTTGGGGAGAAAAAAATATCGTCCTGGCGACCTTAAACTGACTCAAAAGCGCCACCTGATGTTGTGTAGTGTGAATCACAGGACATTTGTTTGTCACGTGACTTTTGGCACTAATTTTCCGCCTCGCTGATCCGTACGCACATGCAGTTCCGTACTTGTATTTCAGTTCCATACTTGTAGAATTTTTTTGTACTTGAAGGATTTTTTTTTGTAATTGAAGAAATATGTTTCTGATTGTGTGTATGTGTGTGTGTGAATCGTTGTGCGTGAGTAAAACACATTTTGTGTGTGTGAATCGTTGTGTGCGTGAGTGAAACACGTTTTGTGTGTGTGTGAATCGTTGTGTGCGTGAGTGAAACACGTTTTGTGTGTGTGTGAATCATTGTGCCTGAGTAAAACACGTTTTGTGCGTGTGTGAATCGTTGTGTGCGTGAGTAAAACACGTTTTGTGTGTGTGTGAATCGGTGTGCGTGAGTAAAACACGTTTTGCGAGTGTGTGGGGTTTTGGCATGATTCTAACTCCATAGCATCCAGGCTCCGAGCCGAGGGCGCAGCTGCAGAAACAGAAAAAAATTCTAAAATTCAAAACCTATAAAAGGAACGGAATGTAATAAAACGGTGCCTGGTGGGCATGAGCGCCGGTGCGCAGCCCACCATGCCTGTTCGGCCTGGCACGACAGCGGAACCAGCGAAGCTGGGGCCGCTGTCTGGCCGGGCTCAACAATGGCGTGCATGTGGTGCGTCAGATTGGATTATAAAAACTGTAACCGCCGGCTACAGGCTCCACTCCTCCCGTTGAAACGGGAAGAGTGGACGCAAGGCCGCAGGCCCGTGGAGAGAAAGGCCCGTGGAGAGAAAGGCCTGTGGAGAGAAAGCTCATATTTAACAGGAGGAAATCACCTCTCTAAAATATGGTATTAGATTTACGCACTCTGAACAGATACATGAGACAGTACAGTTTCAGGATGCTGACACACGCCGCTCTCATACGCCTTGTGCGCCCGGGAGGCTGGTTCACAAGCATAGATCTGACGGACGCTTATTTCCATATCCCCATTTATCCCCCTCACAGGAAATATCTCAGGTTCGCCTTCCAGGCGTAACGCATGAGTATTTGGTTCTCCCAAATACTCTTTGGTTCGGCCTTGAGTTAAGTCCAGGGGTGTTTGTGAAATGCACGGAGGCTGCTATCGCGCCCCTCAGGTTGAGGGGAATGCATTTAGCAACGTACATACAAACCAGCTTGCTCATATCGCACCTAATGTCCCTGGGTTTCACAATAAACGTGAAAAAGAGTGTTTTGGTCCCTACTCAAAGCATAACGTTGCCTCGATTGAGTGACGTTCAAAGTATGTCTATCCGCGGAGAGAGTGGAAGCCTTTCAGGCTTGTCGGGCACTTTTTCGCAGGGGGACGATGTTGAAGTTCAAAACGTGCCTCAGACTATTGGGTCTGATGGCGTCGGCGCTGTGGTAGTAGTCCCAATTGGCCGCCTCCATATGAGGCCGGTTCAGCGTTGGTTTGCATCACTCAGACTGAACCCGACGTGCCATGGCCATCGCCGAGTTTTGATCTCCATGGCGTGCGTCTTGGCGCTGCGCCCTTGGGGGACACCCGTCCTTTCTAACTACAGGCGTTACCATGGGAACTATCCTGGCAAGGAATGACCTCTCGGGCGGGTTGGGGAGCCGTATATTGAGGGCAGAACAATAAATGGCACATGGAGCTCACATATGCAGTTTGTTCACATATACTGCCTGGAACTTCAGGCGGTGTCACTGGCACTGAAGAAACTAACCAAGGTTTTCTAATATATGAGTGAGGTATCTCACCAGACCACCCTCCTTGCCCGGAGCGAGGAAGAGGTGTTTGCCTATAGACTGAAGAGATGACGTGACGACGGGACTTATGTCCCGAGGGGCAGACGTCACGTCTGTTGGCCAGTCCTGACTGGCGTAGTGTAAAATTGCTTCTGGGGGACAGCGCGAGGGGCGTGTCCCATAGTGAGATACCTCACTCATATATCATAAAATCTTGGTTCATTTCTTAACCTTAAGTTACAGCAACCACCGGCGATCGCCCTGGCCATGATCTGAAGCAATGAGATCCGGATCACGGCACCAATGTAGCCGGCGCGGTCTGGCATATCGCCGACTACTGCGTTGTGTTCCGGTGCACTGAAGACAGGACACTGACGTTATTTCATGAAACTTTATTCTGTAGGCTGTACAAGTTCAATGAGAGCAAAGATTCAGGTTTCTATCTTCATGGAATGAACCAGCCACTCTCAATCAAGTGGAATGCAAACTGCCCACTAACAGTATTTCAAAACCCGAAAATAAAATACAAGAAAACATTACAATTAACACATTCTAAACCTGGTATTGAGAATAGGCTACACACCTGTACAAGTTCAATGAAAGCAAAGATTCAGGACTCTTATCTTCACGGAATGAACCAGCCTAACATAAGAAAAAGGACAACTGAAACATTTGGGCTATACTACACGAAGATAGAATGGCGAGCGCAAACCACAAGGTTAGCTATGTTAACAATCTAAAGCTCACAAAACGTAAATGTTCTTGACAAAACATGACTAA
The DNA here is from genome assembly GCA_900291075.1 of Melanogrammus aeglefinus. Classification (NCBI taxonomy): domain Eukaryota; kingdom Metazoa; phylum Chordata; class Actinopteri; order Gadiformes; family Gadidae; genus Melanogrammus; species Melanogrammus aeglefinus. Next base: position 2,837 of record OLKM01004569.1, on the reverse strand, counting down.
AGTTAAGTACACTCATCCTGAAATATACAAGTTACCATTTGCAGTAAAACTAAAGTTAGAACAGGTATATTACAAGTTCACATTGCACTGCTATGGACACGTACCTCTCTCAATCAAGTGCAATGCAAACTCAAACCCTAACCCTAAGGAACGCGAAAATCCAGCATATAGCCACAACTTCCCTGAACAATACAAGATTTTGGTGAAATAAAACTCACATAACCACAAAAAAATAAAATGAAAGGATACAAAATATTTGTCATTCTTTAATCTGTTACATTTGATGATATTGAAGCCTTACAGCGATCGTTTAGTACCTTGTGCGGCGAGTGCTTATCATGCGTTGTGTGACCATGGTCATGTTAACGCCATTGCGACCTGCTGTAGTACTTCATTGGCTGATCGTTGAGAACTTTTAGACTCAATCAATATAAGGTTATTAAGACATTATTAAGAAACGAAATAGTTCATCAACACAGGCTAAAAAATATTTATTTATTTTTCACGAAAACTGGGATGGCCATTGGCCCCGCGGCCTCATGGGTTCCGGTGTTACACCGAATTCTGCGACCCACCGAAAAGTGTGAGCTCAGGGGAGAAGGGTCCAGCTGCAGGCTTCGGCGTTTCCGTCATGACACAAGAATCACGACCAATCACCAGGTGTTTCGAAAGGCATACTGGGTTTCGCAAAGCATACTGCAAAGCACTATGCTATGCTTTCCTTCCTTAATGGCAATTTTACCTCTCTCATCAGATTCGGCAATCAAGGAGCCCCCATTTGGTAACGTTAGTTCTATGCTACCCGTACCGTACTTGCTACTAGATCTTATTTTTAAACTTCTGTTTGAGAAAATCTAACTAGCGACTGTTCCGGATGTTGACAGCTGGTCGAAGGAAGGGGGTCGGTGTTGACGGTGAAAGATAGGCCGGTTTATAGTCCTCCGTAAAGTGTTGTACGTAGACACGGAGAGCCCTCTCCGAAGCCGGAGGCGTATTTTTCCAGGACGAACGTGGGCAATTTACATAATAATGGGCGTGTATTAACCCCAAATACTCTCGCGCATGCGCGTATTGTCTAAAAAAAGTTTTACTTTCAGCAGAGTATGCAGAGATGGCGAGTTGTTCAGCTGGGAATGCTTGCGCTGATCTAAAAACTCGAAACCATGTCCTCGATTGCAGGTAAATTTTATCTCATCTTGTTTGAATGATGCTGTTTTTTTCTGGGAGTCTTATTAGGTTATTTTTTTTAAGACTCAAATATGTTCAACGAATTTATCACAAAAATGCAGTAGAATGGTCTTCACACATTCGATCGGTAGCCTAGTTAGTCAGGCAGTGTGTAGTGTTTGTTGTATTACACACTAAATTACATGCGCATGTACCACTGACTACAATATTATTAAGTATTAAGCATTTCTTTAACAGTTAAAGTGTCTTGTTCGTTTTTTTATGAGGGGGGGGGCAATTGGGAAGACATAGGAACAGAAGGCAGAAACAATGTTGTATAATGGTATGTATTTGTTTATTTTGTCCGCGATTTTATATAAGATCCATTGAATGGCGTCTGTCACCTCCAGCAACGTATTTGCAGTTCCAAGTACGGCGTGTGCGGTATATGGGTTAATCATGCCCATATTCTGCAAAATTGCCCGACGTTCGTCCTGGAAATAAGAGAGTACCGCAGGCGGTGAACCTGTCCGGAGGACTCTCGCTTAGCTTTAGTGCGCATCGCAAGTATTTTTGTACTATCCGTCGACGATGTGCTGCTATATTTGGTCGGCTCTAGGACAATAATCATTTCCTCGCGGTAGATGCACTTCCTCACGACTGGTACGAATTAGGCTCACCTGTATCCTCAATATGTAACATCATACATGTGAACGATTTGAAGAAGCTTTTGGGCGTTTATTCTAACACTGTTACGTGGTTCGGAGTGTACGACTTTTGACTTAATACAGTTCAGCAAGAAGAGGCGAAACGAAGAATAGAAAGGGGGCGTTCCAGTCTGCTCGTAACGAGAACCCCCACCACACTCGAACGGCCTATTGTGTGTCTGGCGAGTGGATTGATGTTGGTAGGAGCGCCCGTTTGTGCACATCATTTTGTGTTGCAAAGCACGAGTTTGAAGCATAGAAAGGTGCAAGACAGAATAGACATAAAGACAAGAAACATATAAAGATCTCGCCCGCCACGAAATACCTGTTTGATTAAAGGTGCTTGAATATAATTCATTTATTGGATGAGGCATTTTCACAGACCATTATTAGGGCGTGGTTTATGTAACTCGGTCCATTCACCGTTGTCTTTACCCATAAAAAAAGCTACACCAGGTTAATTTACGTCTGGAATTTACCTTTCATTCATTTTCCTATTTATGGCGTGGACTTGTAAAATCGCTGGGTTTAGAATATGTCGTAGTATCTAAGAAAAAAGAAAGACGCACCGGTTTTGGGGAGATGTTATGTAGTTTATTTGTGGTTTGTTGAAAATGTCAAAAGCTGCATGTTGCAGAAATGCTGCTCAACAGACGCCCATGGGGGTCACACATTTTGCTCGAATGGGTCGCAGAATTCGGTTGTGAACACGTGGATTTTAGATCAGGGAATGGATTGTTAGCGCGCGCAGCACACACACACACACACACACCACACAGCACACACCACTACAACAGCTACACAGCACGCACACACACACACACTACACACACACACACACAACACACACTTACGCACCGAACCACACTAATTTCATAGGAAACAACAATTTTAAATAGTATTTCATTAGAATTGAAACGACATAAGCGTTGGAACGTCACATGGAACAAACGAACACATGAG
>OLKM01004568.1:0-21546 GCA_900291075.1 Melanogrammus aeglefinus | reverse complement strand
ACGACGGGAAATCAGGGTTTACGGGCACCCGCGGGGGGATGGGGGCGCACCAACACAGCGGTTTTTGGTGGGTTCGAAGGTTGGGCCTGCGGCGATAACTCGATTTACGGAATTATTGATCGCCATAAAACCACGTCGGGATTATGACGTAAAGCTTTAAGACATAAATGCCTTGATATAATATTGTTGTTAAATAAATAAATAAAACGGTTCTGATTCCATAACAGCCAATTCCACACAGGGAAATAGAACACGACAAGTCTCGATGGCAGTTTTTGCGGTTAATGTCCTTAAGGTACACGCGCCCGTTTCCCTGGTGCGCGTTTGAGCGGCGTTTCGAGCCGTTCTCACGCAAGCGGCGTGCGAGAAAGACGATAGGAGAGGAGCGTCTGTGCCACAGAATAAATAACATGAGTGGAACAACTGAGGTTGAAGTAGTCGAGATGAAAAAGGTTACAAGACGTCCGGTCGTTATATGGAAGTGGTTTGGAGTCTCAAAACTGTATGAAGCAAATAGGAGTAAGACACTGCCGTATAGTTATGCCCCCGGGTTCCCGGTTGCAGTGCCAGCACAGATTGGAATGAAAATGAAATGCGCGCAAACACAAGTGTTCCGCCGTCTCTTTCCGCAGCTGTCCGCAGCGCGACGGGGCTGTTCCAAACGCAACAACCATGTAAAAATATGCAACGACCTCCTGTGAAGTGTTTTGGTCTGCGTCGGTTCTGTCTTATATGTGAACACTTATTGTCATGTCCTTCACCTAATGTTATGGAACTTTAACCTGTGACAAAACGGTGATATATCGTGTATCCGGAAAAATTAATCGTGATAATATTTTTTGCAGATGATTCGCCCAGGCCTAGTGCCGAAGCAAAGTCCTCTCTGAGGCCTGATCTGCAGTGAGGCCTGAGTGACGTCCTGGCCCTTAGCAGTAGTACATTGGCACAATGGTGTAGCGTCTTAGTCCTAATATCTCTGTTGTATACGGGGAATGTGTTTAACCTAGTGATGGAGTGCTTGTTCTATGGAACATCCTTGAACTGTACTGACCAGAGATATATTGTTGTTTCTCTTTGCTTCTAAAAAAAATGTAACTTATTGTAGAGACGCTTTGATAGAAGTGTTGATGAATGCCCGGAACGTAAATGGTCAATATTGGTCGAATAAAGAGAGTGTAGTGGAGGATCTACAGGATTAAAAGTCGGGTCGGGGTGCATATCAAACTATCAATCGGCACCTCTGGTAGCCCTGCCACCCTGACCCATACCCCTGGGGATGTGTCCGTCTCCAGGTAGCTGCTGAAGTCGTTATTGTGGGCCAACCTATCGAAGGTCAGTCTCTCCACAATCAAGACGCACGGCCCGCCCAGCTCGACCGTGCAGCGTGCATGTCAAAGCAGTCCCGACGGCCAGCTACCTTTCTAGCACCATAGGCTATTGCTCAACGTGCTGCTGGGTGATGAACTGCCTGCACAACACACCTGCCACACACATTCACACTCACTCCTCACTCACCCGCCAGTTCCCATCTCACACTACACACAGACACGCTCGACACACTCACTCACTCCGCACTGTCTCGCCGTCTCGCAAGTCTCGCAGTGCCCGCGCCGGTCTCAGACATCACAGCACGCTGCACACACGCGTCGTGGCACACACACTCACAATCGGAACACCATCCTGAATTAAAACACAATCCACACTCGTGGCAGGTTCCACGCAACCCTTTGGGTTTTTAACAAAAGGGAATTACGAATTGTTTTTTGGTTTTTGGTTTTTTTTTTGTGGCAAGGGATAAAAAAAAAATTTTTTTTGTTTATCTCAACAGCGGTTGACCAGTTTATCTCCTTCGAGAGACCTGTGGTGTCTACACACCACACAGCAGCAGCGAACACCACACACACACACACACACACACACACACACACACACACACACACACACACACACACACACAACACACACACACACACACACACACACACAACACAAACACACCCAGACAACACACATACAACACACAAACACACACAAGAGAGAGAGGGGGTCTGACGCGCTGTTCTCTCGCGCCTGAATCAGGCCTGCTGGTGCGGTGGACCGAGGAGCACGCCCAGGCCACCTGATCCTGGGCGTGCTGCTGACCTGCGCTACCTGCTGCCGCTGCTGCAGCAGAACATCAACGGGCCCAGCCTGAAGGGCAAGCTTCGGGGTGATGAAGGAAAGGAGGTGAGGTGTCCAGCGCCACGGCGGAGAGCAGCACTGCTTGCAGGTACACTCCGGGGGACGCCGATGGCGGGGTGGGCGTGTTCGCGGGGTCGTTTCTGCCTCCTGCGGGGCGTTGTTAGTGCCCCCTCTTCCTGTCTCTGCCATGGGGAAGTGTCGCGTTCCCGTACCTGTGATTGACAGGATGGATGGATCACCCTTAACCAATCAGGGGGTTGGGATTCCGTGATTGGTCAGAAGTGAGCCAGGGCTGAACTTCTCGTAACGGGCCACGGTGGCAGCGTAGCACACTCTCTTATGATGGATGGCCTTTCCACTTTAAATTTAAATCAAATAATAGCACTTTAGATAGATAGACGGATAGATATATCGCTGCATAACCTAATGAGTGAAAGTGGATGTCCCTGATCAAACACTTGATCTAGAAAACTCCAAATCATCACGTTTATATTTAGCTCTGTATTGGATATACTAGTATACAGTATATAAAAATATTTATTACACGGCTCTATTGAATGCTGCTCTCTGCTTCGCGGAGGGTTCCATACAACCTGAAGGGGTTTATTTCTCCATAACAACCTCTGAACTATACATTATCCCTTACATAGTAGTACTTAGCATCGTGTAGCGTCTTATGCTAGCTGTCTCTGTCGTGTACGGGGAATGTGTTAACCTAGTGATGGTTAGCGCTTGACACTTGGTTCTATGAACATCCTCACTGTACCACCAGAGAGATACATATTGTTTGTTCCTCTTTCTTCTGAGACAGATTGTACTTATTGAGTGTCTTTGTGTGACAGCGTCAGCGGTTAATGTGCGCCCCCCGCCCCCCCCAGGTGTACGAGCTGACCCTCCACTACACGCAGCACCGCGACCACAACGTGGTCACGGCCGCGCTGGAGCTGCTGCAGCAGCTGTTCCGGACTCCGCCCCCGGAGCTGCTGCACGTGCTCGGCACGCCCGGCAGCATCCCGCACGCCGCGTGTTCCGGCACCACGCCGCACGCCGGCGTGTTCCGGCACCACGCCGAGGGCCGGGCGCGCTCCGGCAGCATCGGGGAGTTCATCGGTAAACACGGGGGCGTCGGACGGACGCGGGGGGGGGCTCGGCCGAGTGGCACAGCAGGGGTTGGGGGTGGGGGTGGTGATGGGGTTGGTGATGGGGTCCTCAGGCCCTTTACCAGGACGGGTTTATTGAGTGGAGTTTAGATGATGGGGTCACAGTGAGACCCTGAAGCTTTCAGGTACCGACAGCCGATGGCACGTCACCCACACATGTCCGGCACGGCCGTCACGCAAACATCCCCCAAACATGTCCTGATGTTTGAACCATCGGGACATGTTTGGGTCTTGGTATGGTACAGACATGTGTGTACCATGTTTGGGTACCATGTACCATGTGGACTGAAGTATGTCCGGTACAGACGGCTGATGCTACGGCCCTCACACAAACGTATCCGCTCAGACGTCACACAAACCAAAACGTGCCCGGTGCATGTTTGGGTGATGTTTGCGTGACGTTCGTACCATCAGCTTTCTGTACGGATGGTATGGGCATCACCCAAACATTTCCGCTACGGGCGGCTAATGGTACGGACGTCACCAAACGAGGATGAAGTCTTCCTTTGGGCCGTTTGGCCGTCTTGGATTCTCTGCAGAATTTCAGAACACAGATAATACTGAGCCCGTATTTCCACACGGTAAGCATTCCAAAAAAGCCATTTACTAAAACAATCTGAAGCCTTAAGTGATTAGTCTGCTGCTGAATCGTAGCTCCGTAATAACTAATCCATACTGTGCTACGGTGTTTGTCCACTAAGCTCTTTAATGGGGGGCCTGCACCCCCTGCTGAGGTTTCTGCACCTGGGCTCTCTGCTGTCTAACCCATCCCTCTATCCATCTTAATACGGTGGATTCCCTTTGGGCCAGGGAGCTGCTGGAGCTTTTGGCTTCCTCTCTTCCTTCACTGCCTCTCTTCTCTCTTTTCCTCTCCTGCTCACTGTCTCCTAACACCTCCAGCCGGGGGGGGGGCCGCCAGCAGTCCCCTCGTCCCCAGGAAAGCAGAAAGGGTGATTGGTCTACGTTGGGTGTGTGTGTGTGTGTGTGTGTGTGTGTGTGTGTGTGTGTGTGTGGTGTGTGTCTGTCTCTGTTGTGTCTCTGTCTGGGTCTGGTGTGTGTGTGTCTCTGTCTCTGTCTGTGGGAGTCTCTGTCTCTGTCTTTCTGTGGGAGTCTCTGTCTCTGTCTGTGGGTGTGTCTGTCTCTGTCTGTGGGTGTGTGTCTGTCTCTGTCTGTGGGTGTTGTCTGTCTCTGTCTGTGTGTGTGTGTGTCTCTGTGGGTGTGTGTGTGTGTGTCTCTTTCTCTGTCTGTGGGTGTGTCTCTGTCTCTGTGGGTGTGTGTCTCTGTGGGTGTGTCTGTCTCTCTGTGTGTGTGTGTGTGTGTGTGTGTGTGTGTGTGTGTGTGTGTGTGTGTGTGTGTGTGTGTGTGTATGTCTCTTTGGGTTTCGTATGTGTGGGTGTGCGTGTCTGTCTCTAGCGGTGTGTGTGTGTATGACATTTGGTCAGTTTTAACCCGAGCACATCTCTTCAATATAACCCAAGTATACCCGACGGGCCTCTAGTTTTCTCCCTGATCCTCTCTACTCTTCTTCGTACTCCTGCTCTACTAACCCTAACCTGTGAGCGTGGGGCTCCTGTGGGCCGCGTGTGTGTGTGTGTCAGCGGTGTGTGTGTCAGCGGTGTGTGTGTCAGCTGTGTGTGTGTCAGCTGTGTGTGTGTCAGCTGTGTGTGTGTCAGTGGTGTGTGTTTGTGTCCGCTGCTCGGTCCAGTGAACAGCCCCTCTTGGTTTCAGGTAAGATGCTGTCCGGGGAGGAGGACGGGCTGGAGGACGACCCCGAGAGAGCGGACCTCCCCTCTGGCTCGTTCACAGGTGAGAGGCTCTCCTCACACCTGGCCGCTGCTCGGTCTCTGAAGGGGGAGAGGGAGGGGGAGAGGGAGGGAGGGGGGGAGAGAGAGAGAGAGAGAGGGAGAGGGGGAAAGAGAGGGGGGGAGAGAGAGAGAGGGAGAGAGGGAAAGAGAGGGGGGGAGAGAGAGAGAGAGAGAGGGAGAAAGGGAGGGAGAGAGAGAGAGAGGGGGAGAGGGAGAGGGAGAGAGAGGGGGAGAGAGAGAGGGAGGGAGGGAGAGGGAGGGAGAGAGAGGGAGAGGGAGGGAGGGAGAGAGAGGGGGAGAGAGAGAGAGAGAGAGAGAGAGAGAGAGAGAGAGAGAGAGCCGTCCAAGCGCAGCGCCACAGAGAGTGACGCGCAATGAAAGCACTGCCGCTCACCTCAACAGAGAACTGTGAAGCAGCGCGATCAGGGGGGCTTCCTCGTGGTGTAGTTCTCTGTCCAGGTGGACATCAGTCCTCCGTGGACATCAGTCCTCCGTGGACATCAGTCTCTGTGGCGCTGTGATTGGCCGACAGGATGTGGCGCTCGTGTGGGGAGGTGGTGTCCTCCGTCCTGTCTCGCTCCGTCTCCTGACGCCCCCCCCTCCTCTCTGCCTCCCCAGCGGCGGTGGTGGGGGCCGACGGCGTGCCGGCCCCCCCGGCGGACATCATCACGGAGCAGCCTCGCTCCTCCCAGCACAGCCTGCAGCCGGGCGACTCGTCGGACCTCAGCGCCGCGGAGCAGGGTGGTGCCGGCGGGGGGGGGGCCGGGACCTCGCCCTCGGGGACCCCCGAGTCCCCCAGCGGCCCCGACGAGGACATGCTCAGCCGCAGCTCCAGCGGGGGGGCCAACGTGACCCCGGAGACGGCGGACTACACCACGCCCGAGAACGCCACGCCCGAGGGGGGCCCGCTGGGGGACGGCGGGGGGGCGGCGCCCGGCGACCGCTCGCTGGCGCCCAGCGACTCGTCCCAGACGACCACGGAGGGGCCGGACTCGGCCGTCACGCCCTCGGACGTCGCGGAGCTGGTCAGTGGAACGCACGCCGTGTGTGTGTGTGTGTGTGTGTGCGTGTGCGTGTGCGTGTGTGTGTTGGATTGTGTGTGTCTGTCTGTACTGGGGTGTGTGTGTGTCTAATGGGGTCGGTGTCTGTGTGTGTGTCTCCGTCTGTAATCGGGTCTTTGTGTGTCTGTACTTGGGTGTGTGTGTGTCTGTAATGGGGTCCATGTCTGTGTGTCTGTACTCGTGTGTGTGTGTGTGTGTGTGTGTGTGTGTGTGTGTGTCTGTAATGGGTCCATGTCTCTGTGTGTGTGTGTGTGTGTGTGTGTGTGTGTCTAATGGGGTCTGTGTGTGATTCTCCGTCTGTAATCAGGTCTTTGTCTGTGTGTGTGTGTGTGTGGTGTCTGTAATGGGTCCGTGTGTGTGTGTGTGTGTGTGTGTGTGTGTGTGTGTGTGTGTGTGTGTGTGTGTGTGTGTGTGTGTGTGTGTGTGTGTGTGTGTGTGTGTGTGTGTGTGTGTGTGTGTGTGTTTTCAATCGTCAGACCGTATGTTTTAATTGAGTGTGGAGAGGAAAGAGTAAATCTCAATGCCTGCCAAAGAGCGGGATCAGATTAATTGTACCCTCTCCCGTGGTCTCGTTAAGCGTTGCCAGGGAAACGGAGACCTCAGAATGGTGATTAACTTGAGGTCCATCGACACAAATGTCTTCATGACTGGGAGCAGAGAACGCTCGCTTAACTCCTGGCCTAAAGTCAGAAGCCAATCTGCGACAGTCGCTCAGGAGGCAGAGCGGGTCGCCTGGTAACCTGAAGGTTGCTGGTTCGATCCCCCGGCTCCTCCTAGCGGAGTGTGGAGGTGTCCCCTGAGAGAGACGCCCCACCCTGACTGCTCCTGACCGGCTGGCTGTCACCCTGGGGGGGTTCGTGTGTGAATGAGTGAACGACGGATTGCACGTCGCTGCCGGATAAAAGCGTTCGGCTAAACCCCCTAAATGTGAATGTGTCTAAATCAATGATCTAGTGCCTTGCTTCTGAACCCCGCGCGCTCTGCTCATTCTAACGTCTGGTGTTGGAACCCCCCCCCCCCCTTCCATCCCATCCCCCCCCCCTCCTCGCCCCTCGCCTGTCGCTTGTCGCAGTTGCGTTCTCAGTTGCCGCGGGCGACGGCCCCGGCGCCCCCTTCGCTCTCGCCAACGTCCACCGAGGGTCCCGACGCCACGGACAGCGATGCCTCCTCGGCCGCCGGCACCCCCTCCTCCCCCTCCTCCCCCTCTCCTCCCCCCCTCCTCCCCCTCCTCCTCCTTCTCTGCCACCTCCTCTAGCACTAGTGACCAGGTCAGCTGATTGGACGCTTGTTTCACTCATTGGAAGTAGCTTGCTTTTCTATTGCTGTTTACCCCCCCCTACTTCCTCGTTGGTTGAACCCGATGCACCCCCCTCCCCCCCCCCCCCATCCTGCGGTCCTCACGATGGCTGCCTTGGCCCCTCCAGTACTGACGCTGTACTGGTCCCAGTACTGGTCCCAGTGTGTTGTGAAGGCCTGTGATGCTCTGCTGGTTTTTTAAACGGGAAAAAAACCCGAAGCAGCATCTGACTCTTAGTGGCTTGCAGAGAAGAGCCGGTTTGTAGAAGCATGACAGCTTCTTCCCTTTCGATGTCCACCCCCCAGGCTCCGGGTTAGTACTTGGTTAGTTTGTTCTGGTTCTGAATGCGCCACGGGCTTTTCTTCAGCCTGTATTGGATCAAAAGCCCGCGCACTTCTCCTGCTTTTGACAGCAGAACCCGTGCCCTTCCGAGAGCTGTCCAGTGCTTTACAGTCCTTAAGCTTTTCCTTTTACCCGTGAGATGTCTGGTGGCTCGGTCCAGTTTCCTTGATCCGAGCATGACGTTAGAGAGGTTGTTTTGTCTCCTTTGAACTGTTCGGTGTGTTTGTTTTCAACCCATCCAGCCCCAGACCCACCTGTCCTCCAGTTCAGAGATGGTTAGCTAGCTAGCCGGCTACAACCCTGAATATTTTGTGCTTCTTCCTGCATGGGGGGTGGGATTCCAACAACAAGACTCATAGCTGTCACTAAGTGTCTCTCTCTCTGTCTCTCTGTCTCTCTGTCTCTCTGTCTCTCTCTCTCTCTCTCTGTCTCTGTCTCTGTCTCTCTCTCTCTTTCTCTGTTGCTCTCTCTCTGTCTCTGTCTCTGTCTGTCTCTCTCTCTGTCTCTCTGTCTCTGTCTCTCTGTGTGTCTCTCTGTGTGTCTCTCTCTGTCTTCTGTCTCTGTCTGTCTCTCTGTCTGTCTCTGTCTCCGTCTCTGTCTGTCTCTCTGTCTGTCTCTCTGTCTCTCTCTGACTCTCTGTCTCTCTGTCTCTGTCCCTCTGTCTCTCTCTCCGTCTGTCTCTCTCTCTGTCCCTCTCTCTCTGTCTCTCTGTCTCTCTCTCTCTCTCTGTCCCTCTCTCTCTGTCTCTCTGTCCCTCTCTCTCTCTCTGTCCCTCTCTCTCTGTCTCTCTGTCCCTCTCTCTGTCTCTGTCTCTGTCTGTCTCTCTCTCTCTCTCTCTCTGTCCCTCTCTCTCTCTCTCTGTCTCTGTCTCTCTCTGTCTCTCTCTCTCTGTCTGTCTCTCTGTCCCTCTGTCTGTCTCTGTCCCAGGTGTTGGACGGCAGTGACAGCCAGTACTCGGGGATGCAGATCGGAACCTTGCAGGATGAGGAAGACGACGGCACCGCCCCCGTCCACAGTGACCCCCCAGAGCCCTTCTCCCACTCCATACTGGGTGGGTCCCAGTTACATTCAGGGCGTTTAGCCGACGCTTTTGTCCAACGTTACCCAATAACCCAATGAGTACATCTGTCAGGAGGAAGAGAAACAACAATATATATCTCTGTGGGTACAGTAAGGATGTTCATAGAACCAAGTACCAAGCACTAACCATCACTAGGTTAACCCTATTCCCCGTGTGTGTGTGTGTGTGTGTGTGTGTGTGTGTGTGTGTGTGTGTGTGTGTGTGTGTGTGTGGTGTGCGTGTGCGTAGCCCTGAGTAAGCCTCACCTGCTGGATGGCAGAGGCCACAACAGGCAGGGCTCGGACAGCAGTGTGGACCGCTTCGTATCAAAGGAAGAGCCGACAGAACCCGAGCCGGAGAACAAGGTACGAGAACCAGACATGGAGGGACTAGACCTGGTCCCCTGATGGGACTAGACCTGGTCCCCTGATGGGACTAGACCTGGTCCCCTGATGGGACTAGACCTGGTCCCCTGATGGGGCTAGACCTGGTCCCCTACTGGGACTAGACCTGGTCTCCTGATGGGGCTAGACCTGGTCCCCTGCTGGGACTAGACCTGGTCCCCTGCTGGGACTAGACCTGGTCCCCTGATGGGACTAGACCTGGTCCCCTGATGGGGCTAGACCTGGTCCCCTGATGGGGCTAGACCTGGTCCCCTGATGGGGCTAGACCTGGTCCCCTGCTGGGACTAGACCTGGTCCCCTACTGGGACTCGACCTGGTCCCCTGATGGGACTAGACCTGGTCCCCTGATGGGACTAGACCTGGTTCCCTACTGGGACTAGACCTGGTCCCCTGATGGGACTAGACCTGGTCCCCTGCTGGGACTAGACCTGGTCCCCTGCTGGGACTAGACCTGGTCCCCTGATGGGACTCGACCTGGTCCCCTGATGGGACTGGACCTGGTCCCCTACTGGGACTAGACCTGGTCCCCTACTGGGACTAGACCTGGTCCCCTACTGGGACTAGACCTGGTCCCCTGATGGGGCTAGACCTGGTCCCCTGATGGGACTCGACCTGGTCCCCTGATGGGACTAGACCTGGTCCCCTGATGGGACTAGACCTGGTCCCCTACTGGGACTAGACCTGGTCCCCTGATGGGACTAGACCTGGTCCCCTGATGGGACTAGACCTGGTCCCCTGATGGGACTAGACCTGGTCCCCTGCTGGGACTAGACCTGGTCCCCTGATGGGACTAGACCTGGTCCCCTGATGGGACTAGACCTGGTCCCCTGCTGGGACTAGACCTGGTCCCCTGCTGGGACTAGACCTGGTCCCCTGATGGGACTAGACCTGGTCCCCTGCTGGGACTGGGACTAGACCTGGTCCCCTACTGGGACTAGACCTGGTCCCCTGCTGGGACTGGGTCCAAGCGCCCTCACCTCTTCTTATCCGAGTGCATCTTTACCTTCGTTCCCTCCCAGCCCTCGAGGATCAAGGGTCCTATTGGCCACTACACCGACCAGGGGGCGGAGCCTCTGGTGCATTGTGTCCGTCTCCTCTCGGCGTCCTTCCTCCTGACGGGACAGAAGAAGGGTGAGCACCCGCATAATGAGCGCAATCTACATTCAGGGCGTTTAGCGGACGCTTTCATCGAATTAAAGCCCTCCATGCACACGTCCACTGACCCCCCCCTGTGACCTGTCCCCTGTGCTCGCTGTCCCCCAGGTCTGGTGCCGGACAAGGAGGTGCGTGTGAGCGTGAAGGCCCTGGCGGTGAGCTGCGTCGGGGCGGCGGCCGCGCTGCACCCCGAGGCCTTCTTCAACGCCCTGTACCTCGAGCCGCTCGGCGGGGTCCCGGCCGAGGGTACGGCGCCCGGGGTCACCGTGTGTGTGTGTGTGTGTGTGTGTGTGTCTGTGTGAGTGTGTGAGTGTGTGTGATGATGCGTTTCCCATTCCGACTTTCCACCTCCGACCATTAGTGGACATATTATAACACCGTGGCGTCTGGCGTTCTCTGCCCGTGTCGTAAATGAGTCACGCGATGTATCAGATCAGCGCATAGACGTCGTGCGTACTCGCCGATACCTGTACTGCATTTCAGGCAGTATCGGAGGAACTTCCGATACTGGTATCGGTATCGGATCAGTTCTACCCCCCCCCGGTGTCTCAGGTGCCCCCCTGACGCTGTGACCCTCCCCCTCTCTCCCGCCCCTCTTACAGAAGCAGCAGCAGTACCATCAGTCGATTTGTGCTGGAGCTGGTGGAGCCACTGCGGACCCCAGATCCGGGGGGCCGACGGCCATCCTCTGCGGGGCCATCCTGCAGGCGGTCTGCTCGTCAGAGACGCGCTACAACATGCACAGCTGGCTGGCCGGGCGTGCAAGAAAGGCCACGGGTAACGACCCACCGCCCCTCCTGCCCGGGGCGTTCGATGGGGGGTACCTGGGAATCGTGGGGCTGCACGATCTGTGTGTTTTCTCGTATCGAAATCGCGATACGTGATATCAAAAAGATCACATCTTTTTTATTTTATTTTTGTATCTAATTGACCAGTTCTCCTTTTCCCTGATTAATCTACCGGAGAGAAACTCTGTTCCAGTATAAATGAATCTTGACCGTTCCAAATTGAAGGAATGTGTTCTTGGATACAGTTTGTTGCCAGGGAGTGACAGAGAGCCACCGATCACTCATGTTGATCAGTTTATGATCAGACGAGCAAAGCGGTCTTGGACAGCCCCCGCTAGTCATGGAACACAGCTTCAGCATGAGCCAGCAGAAAGATTTAATTCCAATGAGAACCACGACATTTGTATGGGATTTATTTTGGTTGCAGAAAAGACGACGTTGACCCAAAACACTGAGAGCACCTTGCAATTGTTGCCACAACAAACGGCAACAACACACGACAGATACACATTTCCATCATTAAAAATTGCCATCATCAAGCTCTGTATAACGAGTGCAAACCAAATTCTGAACGCCATGGCAAGCCCATTGCCCTCCACTAATCGCCGCAAAATAATAAAAAAATATCGCGATACCAATTCTATATTATTCTTTTATATCGTGCAGCCCACTGTGTCTCCTGCCGTCTCGGGTTCCATTCCTGAGGGAGGTTGACTCCTGTTTCCCTGCCCCGTCCCCTCTCCAGGTAACCCTCTGTCCCTGCTGGGAAGCCTGGTGCCTCTGCTCCAGAAGACACTGAAGGACGAGTCGTCCGTCACCTGCAAGCTGGCCTGCTCCGCCGTCAGGGTGAGGGGCCGATGGGGGGGGCTACGGTTAGCTACTGTGTAGGGGGTGGGACAGAATATAGATGCAGAGATATATCCTCGCCCTTCTTCGTGGGATAGGAGAACCGATACACTGGCGGCAAATATCGATGGAATATAAAAAAATAAAAAATGAGGGGGGATATTTTGCATTTTCATGCTTTGTTCATGAAGAGTTAGACAAGAAATATTGCCCCTAATATCGGCGCTCTAAACAGATTTCCCTCGCTAGTTGCGCTCAACACATGAATGAAGGAAACTGGAACAGTTAACAAACCAAAGATGAGTGACCAAAAACTCTGTGACTGGGCCGTGAATGAAGACCTTTTCACGGTCATTTTGTGTTCCTCATTCAGACATGCATCATGATGTATCTATAGGATTGTCGAACAATATATTGATTATCGCAGAATCGAGAAATCCTCCGTATCCCGGGCCACGTATCTCGCATCGTGAGGTACCGCGTGACGCTCGGCCCCCCCCCACCCCAGCCGTGGAATGTGTGCGTGCTAACCCCCGTCCCCCCGTGTGTCCTCGCAGCACTGCCTCATGACGCTCTGCAGCAGCACTCTGAGCGAGCTGGGCCTCCAGCTGCTCATCAACCTGTTGGCCCTGAGGGACTGCTCCTATTGGCTGGTCAGGACGGAGCTGCTGGAGACCCTGGCCGAGATGGACTTCCGGTACGACGGCGACGGCGGCGGCCTTTGCGTCGTGTCCTGTGATGGGGCGTCAGTGTATCCACGTGTATGGACTCGAGGTTGATCGTCGGTTTAATCCTGGTCCCTCTAGGTTGGTGAATTACCTGGAGAGGAAGACTGAAGCGTTGCACAAAGGAGACCATCACTACACTGGGGTAACGCGCGCACACACACACACGCACACGCACACGCACACGCACACACGCGCTATGTTGGTCTGTCCTTCACCCCCTCACTACGCGTGCGCGCACGCGTAGTGAGGGGGTGAAGGACAGACCACCATAGCGGGTGCACCCCCTGTTCCTCTCTCTGCCGACTCTGCCCGCGTCGCCCATAACAGTCCATCTAATCCGCCTCGTTTCCATGTCCCGTCTCCGGGTCCGCCCTCGCCCCTAATCAATCTGTTCCCCCCCCCCCTTCTGCTGCCTCCTCCAGCATCTGCGCCTGCAGGAGCGGGTGCTGAGCAGCGTGGTGATCCACCTGCTGGGAGACGACGACCACAGAGTGAGGCACGTGGCCGCCTCCATCATCAGCAGGTACCCCCCCCCCCCCCCCCCAAGTGTCTCTCCGCCGATACCGTCTCAACCAACGCCCAAATAACCACAACCTCCGCTTGTTGTGGAAGTACCGGAGACGGTGGAGAACCCGACGCAGTCGTTGAGGATCTATAACGGCCGTGATATTATGTCACACGGACGTAGAGCTCCGTGAAGTCTCGGAACTCAAAAGTTGTTTTATAGTCCACTCGCCCTCGTCCTCCCCCAGGATGGTTTCCTCGGTGTTCTTCGACTGCGACCAGGGCCAGGCGACCTGTGGTGGCCATCGCCCCGGGACCAGAGCTCCGTGTACCTGCAGCTTGCCTGATGCACGGAGACCCCAGCCCCCGTCGCACTTCACGCGTCAACACCATCACCAGGTACAGGGCCCCTCCCTCTATAACACCCATCACCAGGTACAGAGGCCCTCTCACTATTACACCATCACCCATCACCAGGTACAGAGGCCCTCTCCCACTATAAACACCATCACCAGGTACAGAGGCCCCCCACTATATAACACCCATCACCAGGGACAGAGGCCCCTCCACTCATAACACCATCACCAAGGTACAGAGGCCCCTCCCACTATAACCACCATCACCAGGTACAGAGGCCCCTCCCACTAATAACACATCACCAGGTACAGAGGCCCCTCACTATAACACCATCACCAGGTACAGAGGCCCCCCTCACTATAACACCATCACCAGGTACAGACCCCTCTCACTATAACACCATCACCAGGTACAGAGGCCCCTCCCACTATAACACCATCACCAGGTACAGAGGCCTCTCACTATAACACCATCACCAGGTACAGAGGCCCCTCACTATAACACCATCACCAGGTACAGAGGCCCCTCTCACTATAACACCATCACCAGGTACAGAGGCCCCTCCCACTATAACACCATCACCAGGTACAGAGGCCCCTCTCACTATAACACCATCACCAGGTACAGAGGCCCCTCCCACTATAACACCATCACCAGGTACAGAGGCCCCTCTCACTATAACACCATCACCAGGTACAGAGGCCCCTCCCACTATAACACCATCACCAGGTACAGAGGCCCCTCTCACTATAACACCATCACCAGGTACAGAGGCCCCTCACTATAACACCATCACCAGGTACAGAGGCCCGCTCTCATTAACAACCATCACCAGGGGACAGAGGCCCCCTCCACTATAACACCATCACCAGGTACAGAGGCCCCTCCACTATATAAACACCATCACCAGGTACAGAGCCGGCCCCTCCCACTATAAACACCATCACCAGGAGGTACAGAGGCCCCTCCCACTTATAACACCCATCACCCGAGGTACAGAGGCCCCTCCCACTATAACACCATCACCAGGTACAGAGCCCTCTCACTATAACACCATCACCAGGTTACAGAGGCCTTGCTCACTATAACACCATCACCAGGTACAGAGGCCCCTCACCTATAACACCATCAACCAGGGTACAGAAGGCCCTCTCCCACTATAACACCAATCAACCAGGTACAGAGGCCCCTCCCACTTATAACACCATCACCAGGGACAGAGGCCCCTCCCACTATAACACACATTCACCAGGTACAGAGGGCCCTCACTATAACACCATCACCAGGTACAAGAGGCCCCTCACTATAACACCAATCACCAGGGTACAAGAGGCCCTCTCACTATAACACCATATCACCAGGTACAGAGTGGCCCCTTCTCAACTATAACACGCCATCATCAGGTTACAGAGGCCCCTCACTATAACACCATCACCAGGTACAGAGGCCCCTCCCACTTATAACACCATATCACCAGGTACCAGAGGCCCCTCTATAAACACCCATCACCAGGTACAGAGGCCCTCGCTATAACACCCATCACCAGTGGTACAGAGGCCCCTCTTCACTATACACACCATCACCAGGTACAGAGGCCCCTCTCACTATTAACACCATCACCAGGTACAGAGGCCCCTCCCACTATAACACCATCACCAGGTACAGAGGCCCCTCTATAACACCATCACCAGGTACAGAGGCCCCTCTCATAACACCATCACCAGGGACAGAGGCCCCTCCCACTATAACACCATCACCAGGTTACAGAGCCCCTCTCACTATAAACACCCATCACCAGGTACAGAGCGCCTCTCACTATAACACCATCATCAACCAGGTACAGAGGCCCCTCTCACTATATACACCATCACCAGGTACAGAGGCCCCTCTCACTATAAACACCAATCACCAGGTACAGAGGCCCCTCCCACTATAAACACCATCACCAGGTAACAGAGGGCCCCTCCCCACTTATAACACCATCACCAGGTACAGAGGGCCCTTCCCACTATAACACCATCACCAGGTACAGAGGCCCTCATTACTATAACACCATCACCAGGTACAGAGGCCCCTCCCACTTATAACACCATCACCAGGTACAGAGAGCCCCTTCCCACTATAACACCATCACCAGGTACAGAGGCCCCTCCCACTATAAACACCATTCACACGGCGTACAGAGGCGCTCTCACTACATAACACCATCACCAGTTTACAGGAGGCCCCCCACTATAACACACATCACCAGGTTACAGAGGCCTCTCACTATAACACCATCACCCAGGTACAGAGGCCCGCCCCACTTATAACACCATCACCAGGTACAGAGCCCCTCCCACCTACTATACACCATCACCAGGTACAGAAGGGCCCCTCTCACTATAACACCATCACCAGGTACAGAGGCGCCCTCCCCAACTAACAACACCATCACCAGGTACAGAGGGCCCCTCACTATATACAACCATCACCAGGTACAGGAGGCCCCTCACTATAACACCATCAACCAGGGTACAGGAGGCCCCTCACTATTAACACCATCACCAGGT
The DNA here is from genome assembly GCA_900291075.1 of Melanogrammus aeglefinus. Taxonomy (NCBI): domain Eukaryota; kingdom Metazoa; phylum Chordata; class Actinopteri; order Gadiformes; family Gadidae; genus Melanogrammus; species Melanogrammus aeglefinus. The sequence goes on along the minus strand of OLKM01004568.1, from coordinate 5,306 downwards.
ACAGGAGGCCCCTCCCACTATAAACACCCATCACCAGGTACAGGAGGCGCCCCTCACTCATAAACACCATCACCAGGTACAGCAGGCCCCTCCCACTATAAACACCACTATCATCACCAGGTTACAGAGGCCCCTCCCACTATAACCACCATCACCAGGTAACAGAGGCCCCTCCCACTATAACACCATCACCAGGTACAGAGGCCCCTCCCACTATAACACCATTCACCAGGTACAGATGGACCCCTCCCACTATAAAACACCATCACCAGGTAACAGAGGGCCCCTCTCACTATAACACCATCACCCAGGTACAGAGGCCCCTCTCACTATAACACCATCACCAGGTACAGAGGCCCCTCTATAACACCATCCACCAGGTTACAGAGGCCCCTTCCCACTATAACACCATCACAGGGACCCTAAGCCCTCCCACGTCGTCGTGGTTCGGTGGACTGATTGTGATGAGTCCTCTCTCTGGGGAATAGTCGTGGGACTTCACGGGGGGTAACCGGCGCGGTACGCTATGCGGTAAATGACCCACCATACCAATAATATCGAGGTCACAGCTATTCTGCAATAGGGTCGGGGTTCATTTTTTTTGGGACAGTCCTATAACCATACACCCCGATCGATGTTTAACTAATAATAACATGACTGTGTAATAGTCAAGTGCTGGATTTCTGTCTTCATTCGTGGTACAAACTGAGTTATTCAGGTACTGGTCTTTGGTTAATTATCTTCCGTTATACCAGGGGTTCAGGAGTATGGAGTGAGCCCCCCCTCAGAGAACACATTTCAGCTGAGCCCCCCCCCCCCCCCCAAATTCTTTTTCTAAATCCGTGTTTTGAAAGATCTTTTAATTATTTTTCACATTTTAAACATCTCTGATCATATCTTAAACATCTCTCATCATATTTTACACATTTCTAATATCTCTGATCATATTTTTGAAACATTTTAAAGATATTTTTAAAACATTTAACATTTTCTTCTAATTTTTCTAATCATCTTTGTGCGTTTTTAAACACATATCTTAACACATTTTAACATCTTTATCTAAGCATGATTTTGCTTAACTTTTTTAAAATACATTTGAACAGCTTAATCTGTAAGCTGCCAGGTTAGCCTCCTTTTTAGCTCACCTCTACTTCAGTGGGAGCACTGAGTTTCTTTTCTGGTTTATTTTTTCTCACGTCGGCCCCCCCCTGAAGACCTCTGGCGGCCCCCCAGGGGAGGCGCGCCTCACAGTTTGAAAACCACTGCGTTTTCTAGTTTTCCTTCCAATTTTCTGCTGGTACCCCCTCCAGTACTCCAAAGTACCCCTAGGGGTACGCGGCGCCCCCATTTTGAGAACCCCCTGCTTTTAAAGCTTAAACCCACTGGAGGTCCTGAGCTCCCCGGTCTCCTCCCCCAGGACGTACGCGCGGCTACAAACCTGTTCCACGGGCTTGTCCGACGTCACCATGGAGAACAACCTGTCGAGGGTGGTGACGGCCGTGTCCCACGCCCTCACCTCCTCCACCTCCAGATACCTCACCGTAAGACAAACCCCGAAAGTCCACCTCCTCCACCTCCCAGACTCAACGTTGACCTCTCTAACAAGCTGCTGCACTGAAAGCTAGTGACTGTGTGTGTCTGCGTGTGTGTGTGTCTCTGTGTGTGTGTGGCTCTCTTTGTGTGTTTACGTATGTGTGTGGCTCTCTCTTTGTGTGTGTCTCTGTGTGTGTGTGTGTGTGTGTGTGTATGTGTGTCTCTCTCTTTGTGTATTTACGTGTATGTGTGTCTGTGTGAGTGTCTCTTTGTGTGTGTCTCTGTATGTGTGTCTCTCTTTGTGTGTTTACGTGTATGTGTGTGTGTCTCTGTGTGTGTGTGTGTGTGTCTCTTTCTTTGTGTGTTTATGTTTGTGTGTCTCTGTGTGTGTCTCTGTATGTGGGTCTCTCTCTGTGTGTTTACGTGTATGTGTGTCTCTCTCTTTGTGTGTGTGTGTGTCTCTGTGTGTGTGTGTGTGTGTGTGTGTGTGTGTGTGTGTGTGTGTGTCTGTGTGTGTGTGTGTGTGTGTGTGTGTGTGTGTGTGTGTGTGTGTGTGTGTGTGTGTGTGTCTCTCTCTTTGTGTGTTTATGTGTGTGTCTCTCTGTGTGTGTGTGTGTGTGTGTAGTTCGGGTGCGTTGAGGCCCTGTGTCTCCTGGCCTCCACCTTCCCCGTGTGCAGCTGGAGCACCGGCTGGCACTGCGGCTACGTCAGCTCCAGCGCCAGCTACTCCTCCCGCTCCGGCCTGAACCGCGCCCGGAGCCGCGCGCTCAGGTGTGTACACTCACTCACTCACTCACTCACTCACTCACTCACTCACTCACTCACTCACTCACTCACTCACTCACTCACTCACCCTCGCTCTCTCTGTCTCTCTCTCTGTCTGTCTCTCTCGGTGTCTCTCTTGTCACTCTTCTCTCTTCAACCTGTCTCTCTCTGTCTCTCCGTCTGTCTCTCTCTCTGTCTCTCTCTTTGTCTCTCTCTTTGTCTCTCTCTCTGTGTCTGTCTCTGTCTCTCTCTGTCTCTCTCTCTCTGTGTCTGTCTGTCTCTCTGTGTCTGTCTCTCTCTCTCTGTCTCTCTGTCTCTCTCTCTCTCTTTGTCTCTCTCTCTTTGTCTCTGTCTCTCTCTGTCTCTCTCTGTCTCTCTCTCTCTGTGTCTGTCTCTGTCTCTGTCTCTCTCTGTCTCTGTCTCTCTCTGTGTCTGTCTCTCTGTCTCTCTGTGTCTGTCTCTCTCTCTCTGTGTCTGTCTCCCTGTCTCCCTCCGCTCTTCAACCTGTCCCTCTGTCCCTCCGTCCTGCAGTCTGTCCCAGCCTGCCGGGGCCCCCGCGGCCCCCGGCTCCTCGGCGGGGCCGGAGCCCGAGCGGCGGACCCTGACGGTGGGCATGGCCAACATGGTTCTGTCCCTGCTGACCTCGGCCTGGTTCCCCCTGGACCTGTCGGCCCACCAGGACGCCCTGCTGCTGGCCGGCAGCCTGCTCGCCGGTAGGGGCACCACACTGTCCATGGATGGATGGATGGATGAAGGAGTGAATGAATTCAGGGAGGAATGAATTCAGGGAGGAATGAATGACTGAATTCAGGAAGGCTTGAATAAACGAATCCAGGAAGTAGTGAATGAATGAATTTATGAAGGAATGAATGAATGAATTCAGGATTGAATGAATGAACGAATTCAGGATTGAATGAATGAATTCAGGATTGAATGAATGAATGAATTCAGGAATGAATGAATGAATTCAGGGAGGAATGAATGAATGAATTCAGGAAGGCTTGAATAAACGAATCCAGGAAGTAGTGAATGAATGAATTTATGAAGGAATGAATGAATGAATTCAGGATTGAATGAATGAATGAATTCAGGATTGAATGAATGAATGAATTCAGGATTGAATGAATGAATGAATTCAGGAAGGAGTGAATTCATTAATTCAGGGATGAATGAATTCATTAATTCAGGAAGGAGTGAATGAGTGAATTCAGGAAGGAGTGAGTGAGTGAATGAATGAATTCAGGAATGGGTCTTGTGTAGGCCTGTGTAGTGGGTGTGCCTGACCTACGCAGCGTGCATCAGGCCCCCACCCTCTGTGGAACCACCGCCATCATACTAACCCCGGTCTCCATGGTTACCCGCCTCCGTGGGTACCGCCTCCTCAGCGGCCGCGCCGAAGTGCATGCGCAGCCCCTGGGCCGGGGAGGAGGAGGGGGTGGCGGGTGGGGCGGGCCCCAACGCCGGCGGCCCCGCCCACAAGCCAGAGGAGCCCTGGGCCGCGCTGTCGGAGCGCCCCCTGGGTGCCCATGTTGGACGCAGCTCTTCTCCCACCTGCTCAAGGTGCTCAACATCTGCGCCCACGTGCTGGACGACAACGCCCCCCGGACCTGCTGTCCAAGGTAACCCCCCCCCCCCTCTCACCGCTGGGCACCCGGCGGGAGTGTGGGAGTCACGTGGAGGTGCTAGAGAGATGTTCTGAACGTGTTTCCGATTCCGCCGAGTTTCATGCCTCCGAGCGTTAACGGACACAGCGTAGCACCGTAGTGCTTGACGTTCTTTATTTGGGTTCCTTTCCCTCCCCGGCAGGCCACGCTGCCGTCGCTGGCCAACACCCCCTCCCTCAGCCCCATCCGGAGGAAAGGGAAGGAGAAGGACCCCATCGAGCCCGGCATCACCCCCATGAGCCCCAAGAAGGGCAGCGAGCCCAGCACAGGTGGGCACGCACGCACACACTCACGCACAGGGACACACACACACGGACTCACTCGCACTCACTTTTACTTCACTTCACCTGACACGCAAACTCAAACTCACTCACTCACTGCTCCACACTCACTCACAGACACGCACACCTGAAGACAGACACACACGCACAACTGAAGACACACACGCGCACTCCTGAAGAGAGAGACACACACACACACACACACACACACACACACACACACACACACACACACACACACACACACACACACACACACACACACACACACACACACACACACACACACACACACACATACACACACCAGACCATGCTCCCTTGAGGACAGGGCGATGTCTGGCCTCCTGACCCTCACCCTCTGAGTGTGATCGTTGTTTTTGTGTGCTCAGGGCGGCCGGGCGACCAGGCCGGGCGACGGCACCGGCCCCCCGGGCGTCAGCAAGTCCACCACCATCGGCAGCTTCTACCACCTGCCCCCCTACCTCAAGCTCTACGACGTCCTCAAGGCCACGCACGCCAACTACAAGGTGGGCGTCGCCCACTGGCTCTGCACCGCGCTGACTGGAAGACCAGCTTCCTGTTGGTCCTTAAAAAAAAAAAGTCCTTCAAGCTAGAAGGACAGGAAGTCCTTCCAGTTTGAAGGAATAAAGGCGTAAAGATATAGATTCTACATGACGCAGGAAAGAAGGGGCACCGATTATGCCGCGTATTGATAATTTTTCTACTCACCCTTACTTTATTAATATATCGGGCACAAATCCCGAGTAAGAATGTAAAGCTAAACGCGTTAACACTTAGCAGTTTTGGATTCTGCTGGATCTCGATTAAAGGTCGCTCTCGCTAACGCTCTAAACCGTATGATTGCCCCGCGGTCTCCTAGGTCACGCCTGGACCTCTCCACAGCAGCCAGGAGAAGTTTCGTGGTGTTTTCCTGCGCTCTGCGCTGGACGTGTGCTGTCCTCAGCTGCTGGGAGCTGGCCCACGCCTCCACGACATCGGCAAGGTGACGCGCCCGCACCCCACTCTGTCCTCGTCGTCCAACGTCAGCACGTGTAACACT
>OLKM01004567.1:0-21549 GCA_900291075.1 Melanogrammus aeglefinus | reverse complement strand
CCGCTCGCCTGAACCCCACGCCGAACAGACTGCCCCACTAAATTCCGTTACTTTGACACCTGTCTCCGCTCTCTCTGTGTTCTAGCGTTTGGCGTTCCCAGTTACTAGTACCTTGTCAGGTTTAACTATACGTATACTATTTTCAACTAACTTTAAGAAGCTGGCCGTAGGTGATTAATGCACTGAAAGAACAGTTATGTAAGCTTTCTTTGCCTTGTGCAAATGTTTTGTCTTATCAGATTGCGGCGATTATAAGACCAGTAATAGTTTTCTTACACTTTTTCAAGATTAGTGCGGCGTATTCAGGCATCTAATTCTAGAAATTGGGTCACTATCAGGCTACAGTTCCTTAGAATATTGTGAGTATCATTTAAAGATATATAGAGCAGTCAGAAGCAAACCAATTCCAAGTTACTATATATGTCCCTCTCGTGTTAATGGGAAGGCATTCTACCTGGCCCAGTCTACTCTCGACTTATCCTGGAGTGAAACTCCTCATAATTTTTCCGGAAACCGCAATTCGGCCGACTAGAGTGATGCAGGGCCCGGAGAGGTGGAGCAGCCACCACCCCCAGGGTACTCCGGTTGCTGCACCTATTTCGAATGTTTACACTGGAATTATTTCTTTAACTTATAACGGTGACCTTATAACAGCATTGTATTGATACTCACTCCTTTTTTTTAAGACTCTCCCATGCCCGCTGGGAAGCAGGGTGGTGGAGATGGCGAAGTGGCTGAAGCATAAATGATCAGCAGTCCACTCAATAACCCAGAAAGTGGAGGAGTTCAATCGGGAGCACAAGCCCTCTACAGAGCACGGTGGAGAACTCTGGGAAGAGTGTCCCATGATGTCTCAAGAGTTTCCGCAAGCTCAACCAACCCTGGATGGAGTATGAAAGACCGATGTTTTATCAAACATTATAAACGAACAAAGTTCTGTAGAAATAAATAACAAGTTTGCAAACACATATTGTGCCATACAGTGCATTTAATGTCAAATTTACTAGATGATCTAGCTCCGCAAATCAAAAATAACCTAAACAAATTTCAAGTAATCTATTATCGAGTATTATTTAGTTATTGCAGACTGAGAAAATTTAGAACAAGTTAATTGTGATTAATGTCAACTTTATCATAAGGCAGATGCTACTTATTCTAACACAAGGCCGATTTATATTTGTCCACCAGCACAGGGGTTAGTGCTTGTTTGGTTTTTTTATTAATGTTGTGTGTTATAAGATTGCACAGCGACTTTCAAACCTATCCACCTCAGCACTGACTACTTGCTATGCGGTTTTATACCAGACCGTGGACAGTGGAACCTGGAGGAGAGAAAGTCCTGAATCTGGCTGTGATTGAGGGGAAGGCTTCAGGTGTCATTGACGGATTAAGGTAAGATAATGCATAATTTTCTCTTCTGACGCCGTATACGATCTTTTATCATTCATTGTGAACTGAACGGGGATATTCTCTGATATTATGAATCTTAAAGACTGCGTCGGGTTCTCCGACTCTCTGGATACTTCACAACAAAGACTTCGTAGTGGGGGCGTTAACTCGGCCATGGTGGGAGAAGGAATTGGGGGAAAGGAAACTTTGGCTTTCACTACTTCTGAAGTCCAGATTGAAACGCTATCATGGAGGAGAAAGGGATTTGCGTATTCCGTGTTCGGGACAGCTGTCAGTTCACTTCGGCCCTCCATGGCATTTCAATGACGCTCCAATTGTTCCTAGTCCGACCAATCTCGGTTGTATGCGGACTCATCCGGCTGGACTCCTCCCGACTGCACCGCCGCCGGAGGATTCGCATACAACGCGAGAGGTCGGAAGGAATGGAAGCGTCGGAGAAATGACATGGAGCCGAAGTTGAACTGACAGCTATCTATTGACGAAACATCTTTCTCGAAATGCCGCCTGGGTTTGTTTGTTGCTGGTTGATGTAAAGAGGTCAGCCGGTAGCTCTACTACCACATTGATGAAAGTGCTACTTGCGCCGCCTAGGGTAGCAGATTCAGCCATGCTCCGGCCATTCGATTTATCTTAAAGGCCATGCACGTTCGGACAAGTAGACACGGACGGTTCCGAGTAGCAAAATCGGTATAAAGCTTTAATCCGTTAATCTGATCTGTGTCCCATGTAAACGCACTGATTTGAATTCCTGGGGTAGCCTACACTGAACATCCAAAAATCTAAGGGGGAACATTTAGGCTAGCCCTCAGCAGCCTGCCATTCACCCGCTCCACACCGGAGACCTATAGTTTCACGCCGTTACGGCCTTCATTCATGAATCTCTCACTTCAATTAAATAAGTTAAATAAAGTTTGGACTTGGTATCCGAACAGTATTAATGCGATACAGGATTTTAGCTGCTATAATGCACCACAACACACACACACGCACACACACAGTGCAATCGATCGAAATAGGCTAAAAACTTACCTAGGCTCTGCGACATTGATTTAGCCATCCAGCTTCTTACGGGTGGTAGGCTCTAAATCTGTTTCTTTTTCTTCAAATTTTCAAATGCCTCTTCTTCTACCTCTCATTCCTGAAATTGTAACCGCAGCCCAGGAGGCCCTGTCAATGGAATGTGCCCCCCACCCCCGCATTGTCGCGCATCGTCTCGGTCTGTTTAACTAACGCCGTTTGGGCGTTATACACTTTTCGCATGTAATAGCAGCAACAGCCCGAGGTTCAGCAGTTACAACTCTCTGGACTCCTCCTTACGCCTGAATTTCCACCGGGGATGTAAAGCACACCAGCGCTCAATGCTGACATGAGGCTGCACTCTACTCTGCTGATATGCGATCTAACATGCTACCAATTTTCCACCGGGGGCGCTGCGGCGGAACGTCTCAGCCGCGTCCCCATTCCCGTTATCATTTTCCGTGGTACTTCTTATTTTTGACGCCAGCCGTTGCTGAAACACGTATCAATATTCAACAGAGCAGATCGAGCCGGGCAGGAAGAGTGAAAAAAGTTAAAGCCTTAGAGCCATCCCGGTCAATTTTCAAAGTACAACACGTTCAGCTCAGGCAGAGTTCGGTGGAGACCACCACCACAGACTACGATCAGTTACTTACAGTGACGCGCCAAAAACACATACAATAAATAATAACATATACAGAACTGCATGATAAGAAAAAGATATTTAAAGCACATTTTCGTTTTTCTGTAATTTGTAGAAACCAAGACATTCCTGGCAGTGAAGGATCCTGCCAGCCCTTGTGCGCCAACAGTGTCTACAGGGTTGGAAGTACAAACCTTCGTCATAGTGTGGAGGAGGCCAGAGGGAGCCTTTCCTCGATGTTCAACCAGTAAGTCCTTTCTCCTCCCTTTTTTGAAGATATTATTTATTTTTTTAATATGAGGCCTTTCCCCCTTTCTTTTTCTGTGCTTTTAGATTGGAACGAATATGGCAGACTACATATTGATGGCTGGGGGCAGCGAGGGCACACCCCCTACATACTGTGCCTGGGGGAGACAACTGTTTCCCAGGCCTTGGTGGTCTTTGCCGGCAAGGCACTATTTGTTGAGTTAATTGTTGCTATTGATATTGCTGTTTGTTACTATTGTGGATTTGCACATGATCATTGCACTTTTGTTATTAAAAAGAAACGGTTTTTCCCATCTTCTTGTCTGATCATTATTCATTTACTCCATACCTGTGCATTAGGCCAGATTTAAAAAATAGTATGAAATTATTAGAATAAATTTTAATATATTGGTAAATTAAATAAGTGTATTTCAGGATTATCACTGAATTGTGAATTAAAATTTAAATTTTTAACCCAACCTCTTTTGACTAGTTAAACCAGTACCCAATTCTGTAGTCGTATATACAACCAAAATTACTGGGTTAGCAAAGGTAACTCATCTGTGGTAATAAATTATAACCAAAAAGCTTTGTTTAAAATTACCCAGCAGTCTTGGGTTACCCTGGTAACCCAACATGTTGGGTTAAGATTTCAACCCATTTGGTTGAGTTATCCTAACTCAGCGCTTGGTCGGTCCAATATTAAACCAGCAGCTGGGTTAAGATTGGGTCGTTTTTAACCCAGCATTTCTTAGAGTGTAGTACTATTACTAGTAGTAGTAGTAGTAGTAGTAGTATAGTAGTACTGCGTGTCAGTAATAATCTCTGTACGGCTCCGAATGGTCTCATGAACCCATAAACGACGACGAGCATTCCGACGTCTCTCCCTCTTCTTCAACAACAGGTAAAGAGATATGATGCTCGTGTCATGTCGCCATGGGTTGTGAATGAAATTCAAGAGCACCGCGGGAAAAACTTGCCGTGCCGCGAAACTTCACGCGCTGCAAAACTGCGGCCAAAACCTTTGCCGCGCCGCAAAACTTTTGCCGCGCCGCAAAACTTCGGCGGCAACGCGTTCGGGCAGCAAATGCATCTTTTGGTGTGAATGCAGGGTTATGGCAAAAGCTGCTGCAGATCTGGCAATGTCAGGCCCGGTGACAGATGTTGGAGCTGCAGCTTCTCCCTGATAAATCACACAAATACAACTTAGGCTATGCTATTGGCCATTTGTAGTTCCAAATAGGACTTTTAATTTAAAATCCCACTTAGCAAGTTCAATTTTAAATCATTTATTGAAAAGTGTATAACTGATAGCTTATATTAGCTAGAGCTTCGATCCTATAAGAGCTCGTAAGTCGCCATTGCTTCATGGACCTATGAGACCGAAAAAAATTAATGGGTGTCAATGGAGAGAAGGTAATTATTTTCTGATCCCAGTCTTTATATGCCCCGGATTACACATATGTTGTTTGTGGATTTAAATGATAATTTTTTCATGCAAAAGAAACTACTATAATTTAGCGGGATCTGTTTGCGAGTGGTGGTGACGTTTATCATACGTGTCGAGAGCAGCGGGAGTTGTAGTCCACAAAGCGCCCCACACAAAAACTAACCGTATCAAACTCCTATCCGCTAAATTATAGTTTTTCTTTGCATGAAAAATTATCATTTAAATCCACAAACAACATGTGTAATCCGGGCATTTAAAGACTGGGATCAGAAAATAATTACTTTCTCTCCATTCTCTTCATTTTTTTCGGTCTCATAGGTCCCATGAGCAATGGCGACTTACGAGCTCTATAGAGTTTTTAAATGAAATTCAAATTCGTAATTCTAACAACCTCTACACATCACATTCCCCCAGCACATAGACAAGATGACAGAACTGCATTGCTTGATTGGGCCTCAGGCATCTCTGGTGGGTCCTGCGTTTCAAGTTCGAGAAGGTCAGGTGATGATTCCACGGAGCTGTCCATGGAAGGAGTCATAGAATTGCCAAATATCGATACGCCGAAATTTTCTAATAAAGGTGGTGCGGATGTGGGTGTCGTTCTCCATTTGACATGGGTGGACATCCACACGTTACATCTACCAGGGGATGCGTTCGTTTCAGGTGACGATAAAATGAGTTAAAAACTCTGAACTCTTGCTCTCAGCCATCAATCCCACAGAAAACCCAAAATTCTGCATTACGATCATGTGGACATTAATGTGGCTAAGAAGATTCTTCAATCTAAAAGCCACAAAAATGATAGAGATCATGCAGCGCCACACCGACATGCTTCTGACGAGGTTGATCTGTGATTTTTGCGGTTCTAGGGTTTCACTGCTGGGCTACCCTGCTTCCTGTTTGGCCTTCCTCCTGATCTCCCGATTGGTTAACCGTCAAAGCAATTATGTAAAAAAACATGTATATTATTACATATAAGACAACGTAGCATTCACATACAATCCTCAAGATTCTCTGAAAACAAAAAATATATATATAGCCCTATATTTTAAATCTTCTGCGCCGACTGTCCGTCACATCTGAATGCAACACATTCCTCAACTTCCTCAATTGTACGTCGAGCGTCGATTTTTGACGAACGGTTAGTGGACTTCGGCTTCGATTTCTGACGCGAAAAGGGTACCCTTGCGCTTCTTTTTTGCGACGCATTGGGGTTTTCCACTCGTTTCATGTAATCCCTCTCACGGCAATATATGACGCTATGAGCATTCATCTTCATTGGCTAACGGGGACCCGATTGGCTGCAACATAGAGACGCTATGAGCATTCATCCCATTGGCTAATGGGGACCCGATGGGCTGCGCATAGAGAACGCTATGAGCCGGCTCTTCGGTTTCTGAAGCGAAAGGGTACCCTTGCTTGCCTTCTTTTTTTCGACGCAATTGGGTTTTCCACTCGTGTTCAAATGTAATCCCTCCACGGCAATATATGACGCTAATGGACGCTATGAGCATTCATCTCATTGGCTAACTGGGACCTGCGATGGCTGACACATAGAGACGCTATTGAGCATTTCATCCCATTGGCTAACGGAAGGACCTTTGCGCTTTCTTTTTTCGACGCAGGCAGAGGTTTCTGTCACAGTCATTACAATGTAATCCCTTCCACGGCAATATATTGACCGGCTATGAGCATTCATCCCATTGGCTAACGGGGGACCCGATGGCTCAACCAGGTCTCACGAAAATTCGTGACACTGTCACGTTATTTAATCTATTTTTCGTGATCAGGGACACTTATTTTCAAAAATTTTCGTGTCAAGAAGCACAATTTTCAAGCTCATGTATCTCAATTGGAAGTATTTTGTCGTGTCGTCACTAAGCACGACTTCCAAACTAAGGTTCTGTCCGGCAGCGTTCTCCCTAACGTCCCTGAAGGAGCTCCGTACAGGAACATTTGATTGTTATATTGAAATTGTCTGCGATAACTAAACAATGTGACAGCTTTTGGCCACACCGTTTCTACTTAAAATTGTCTGTGATAACCAGTGTTGGGAGTAACGCGTTACAAAGTAACGCATTACTGTAATTCCACTACTTTTAGCGGTAACGAGCATGTAACGAAGTATTTTTTTAAATAAATTAACGCAGTTACAATTACTGAAATTTAAATGAGTTTGTTACTCGCGTTACTCTTTTGTGAAAAATGAACACTTGCAGACAAGAAGACAAGATAGGCCTACTTTAGCTGCTTCTTGATCTGACATCGGCAGGACCTTGGTTGGCGCAATGATACACCAATCGAATCAATCAAGTAAGGAATAATCACCGAGAGGCCGGGCAATAAACAGTTTTGATATGCCCCGGCTTAGTGGACGGCTTTACCGCGCCCGAGACGAAGTCGAGGGCGGTAACCTTCTGCGAGCCGGGCATATCAAACTGTTTATTGCCCTGCCTTGAGGTGATTATTCCGTTTATTCTACTTCGCGCCGGCCAACATAATAAAACAAATTCATATACTTTAATTAATTAGCCTTTTTCTTATTCGTATTGGCATGCTTATTAAATGTATGCTGTTTAAATTTCATCTCCCTCGAAAAGTAGTTCCCTTTTAGACCTACGGTGAATACCGTTAGATCAGCTGGGTAACGCGTTTTCTATAGCAAACCACACAAGGTTTGCAACTGATCACTAGTTTAACGACGTAGTTGTTTACATTTCGGTATCAAGTCAGCTTTAATGACGATCGATCAAACATGCACTCCTTATTCCTTTGACAGATTTCCGACACATTTTAGAAACTTTTTTAAACAAGGTTTATTTTTACAAAGGACCTCATGTTGGAAATGTATTTGATAGAAAATGATTGCAAGCGGCGTATTGATCTACTGTGCTCAGTCAGCAGCAAGTAAGAGCCGACAATTTCAGCGGGCAATACGCCGGATAAATGCACCCCTCCCAGCCAATCAGGATCGAGCATTCTTAAATGAAGTAGAATAATGAGCATTAAACCACATCATGGCCGACAGTGCGGATAGAATGAGCTTTCTCTCCTGGAAGTATGGACATTAGTTTTCGCTCGTCGAAAAGTAAAGACAAAAATGTAGTGGTGAGTTGTAAATTATGTGCAGGTGCAAAGACCCTATCCACATCTAAGAGTAGCAATTCCAATCTTATGAAGCACCTGTTGAAACAACACGTTTCGACAAAGCTAGTAGCGAAAGACCCCAGCCCTACGGATGCTGAAGGCGCCACTCCATGCAAACAACCAAGGCTAGACTTTACACGGACTGCAGTGCAGCCGATAAGCCAGGCAGAGCTGAATAAATTGATTGCTAGGTATGTTGTCGATGACATGCATCCTCTGTCAACTGTCGAGTCAGTTGCCTTCAGGCAACTAATAAGCAAAATTCCGGTGATAAATGGAGGCTCGGGGCAAATGTGCAGGAAGACGTTTTCCAGCTATTTAGACAGAGAATATGCGAAAATGCAGGTCGAGCTAAAAAAAACATTTGAGGGTTTACAACATGTCTCTACCACAGCAGACATCTGGACTGCTTACAATAAAAGCTTTCTAGGTGTAACTGCACACTGGATTAATCCAAACAACATGCTACGTGGGAAATCAGCCCTGGCATGCCAGAGATTCAAGGGCCGACATACGTATGACATTATTGCAACCGAAATAGACAACATCCACTCATCCTATGGCCTATCTTTCAAAGTGACAGCAACTGTTACTGACAATGGCTCTAATTTTGTCAAGGCGTTTCAAATGTACCAGACACTGAAGATAATTTGGAGGAGGATGAGGCGACTTTTACAAACATTGGGGATGTGCTAGATAATGCTGTCGATGTCAATGACGTGGTTTTACCCCCGCATCACAGATGCGCATCGCACACATTGAAGCCTCATCTCATGCACTGATGTCGATAAGTGGCTAATGTCAAAGCCAGAAACGAAATCTATCTACAGAAATGCTACCACAAAATGCGCAGGGCTGTGGAACAAGGCAAGTCGGTCAACGGTGGCTTCGGAGATTGTCAACGACGTTATTGCTAAGAAGCTGCTTGTACTTTGCACCACCAGGTGGAATTCGTTCTATGATGCGGTAGCTCGAATTTCTGAGATACCTGTGGCCGAATTGAATACAATATCCTCCCAACTTCAGATGAAATGCATCAATGAAAGGGAACATCAGGTCCTTAAAGAGTATTGTGTTGTGATGAAGCCACTTACTGTGGCTCTTGACATTCTGCAAGGCGAGGACAATTGTTTTTACGGAACACTCTTGCCCACTCTGGAGACGTTGATGTCTAAGACTCTGGATTTAAAAAAACACCTTGCAATCCTTGATGGCCTACCAGAGGCAATTGTTCAGGTAAGAGCTGCTATTTATTTTGCATTTAGATGTATCCAATCAATAGCTCAGTTGCATTTATTTGTGTCTACATAATGTGAAGTATTTATAAGTGCAGGTCAATTTAGTAGTGACTGCTCTGTAATAAGATTTATGCTATATGCCAAATATGTATAAAACACTTGTTTTTAAGACTTGTTTTAATACTCTTATGTCTTTTGTGTCATGTATTTCAGGCAATCAAAACCAGATTTGCACGTGTTCTTGAGGATAATGATGCTCTACTAGCTGCTGCAACCCTACCCAAGTTCAAGTTACGTTGACTGCGTGGCCAGGAGAGGAAGGACCTTGTAAAAGCAAGTCTAGTAGCAGAATGCTGAAAATATGTCCCAGAGCAGGATGAGCACCCAGGGGAAACCCCAACAACACAGCGCCGGCCATCTACCAAAGAGGATGAATTCTTTAGCTTTGATGAGAGTGAGGAGGATGCCTATGTCTCTGTTGAAAATGAAGTAGCTGATTACTTTAAATCAGGAGCCACAGGGATGGACGCTCTGAATCAGTTTCCTATAATAAAGAAAGTTTCCCTTAAATATAATGCAGCCACTCCATCCAGTGCCCCAGTGGAAAGACTCTTTAGCCTTGGGAACCTGATTCTCTCTCCAAAGAGGAATAGGCTATCAGATCAAAAGTTTGAGAAGCTTCTCCTCTTGAGGTACAATAACTGGTTTGAAAGCTAGCAATGTTGTGGCTACTGGTCAGAGGTGAGAGAAGAGACTTGTTAGCCCATTTTTACGTTTGTTGAGAATCTCATCTCTTATCTATATTTAGCTTTGCCTTATGAGGCATGTTTGTTAAAACATTTTGTTAACCTTTTGTTAAATCACGTACTTAATTATATGCAGCACCTCAAGGCACCTTTGTTTTCTCTTTTAATTAGTGTTAATACTGTAGGCCAATCACTTTTATTTCATTGGGCCTAATGCGGTAAAAAAAACACTTGAATGACTGAGACAGTTATTTTGTATTAAGTTAAGTATTAAAAGGGACTTTTGTACTACTGCTTGATTTGAAAGCCTGTTGCCCTGTTTATTACAATAAATAGGTCTAAAAAATATGTTTATTGTGTTTGACTGTTCAGTACTGTTCATTACATTAAAAAAGCAGACATAAAAGTAACTTAAAAGTTACTTTCCCTAGTAACTAAATACTTTTGATATACAGTAACTGGTAAAGTAATTAAATTACCTTTAAAAGAAGTAACTAGTAACTGTAACTAATTACTAATTTTCAGTAACTTGCCCAACACTGGTGATAACTAACAATACGACAGCTTTTGGCCAGCCGTTTGTACTTTCGCCTTTGATTCTGAGAAATTGTAACAATTCACGGATACCGTATATTAAATGCAGGTGGGCTGCTCTGTAGGCAAACCGCGAAGGAAACAAGGGTAGCTGCTTCATCTGTTCTTTTTAGAATGGTATGTCTTGATGTTTATTGTACCTAGCCATCTACTGTCTTGTTCTTGGCTATGTGCAGGGACGTTGGAAGTAGGGGTGCGGGGGGTATTGGATTGTTGTATTGGAAAAACAGAGTATTTGTGTGACGTTGTTTTTAACATAAAGCCAAGGGACATAATAACTGGTTAATGCGGCGCACATTTGTTTTTGTTTTTGTGCCGCTTTCTCTCTCTCCGTCCACAAGAGCTTCAAACTCTTTCTCTTCAGTTGATCCCAATTAACTTTTATTTTGTTTCATTTGGATTTCTTACTACGATCTACGGAATCGGATAGTTACATGCACACACACACACACACACACACACACACACACACACACACACACACACACACACACACACACACACAACACACACAACACACACACACACACACACACACACACACAACCACTACATCCAGACAAAGCATCATGGAAAGCATGTCTTCTCCGTTCCGTTTGATAGAAGACTAGCCTATTATTAAATAGCCTACACAAAGAAAATGGTCACAAGTGAAAATTGTTGCTTATTTTTTTCCTCTACACTCTGACATAAATTGATTGATGAGGTTGAACAGAACAGGAACACATATAGCCACGCATAAAAAACACAATCGACAAAACAGGACGGGTCATGTGAGCTGCTTTGTGTGCCCGATCAATTGAGGGCCCGTGGCTTATCATAACACAAAGCGAGGCTTACCTGGCCAATTCAGGGGAACGCGCGCAGCACATGGCTTAATTTGAATAAATGATGTAATAATTATATGAGAATTAATAATTATGAGAATTAAAGTTAGGAGATGTTCTGGTAAAAGTAACCTCTCTCTGATGTTCTTCTCTGTTAATGATTTTTTACCTTTTACTGAATTGATTTTTATTTTGTTAACACAGACACACTATTCAAAAATTAATGTTCTGCTTATTTTGTCTCAGAAAAATGCGGAGTTCAAAACCGAAAGCCTTAACTGTCGCCCAGGCTGGGCGTGACTTGAGTTGGAGCAGCCAAATAGCCCTAAATTAATAAATATTGTTACTAAATAGAAGTAGGCCTAATGTGTACGTTGTGTTGTTGTGTGATTTTCCTCAGTAGCCTACAGTAGACCCTAGATTCTGCGCTCTGGAACGCCACTAACTGTTCTGTAATAGACCTACACTATCGCCGATCACATGAACACCCACCCACGGCGCTTCTTTTTTTTTCTTTTTTTTAATTTTTTGATAATGATTTTCGGCAAAACCGAAAATCATTTTTTTCGGTTTGCGGCCAGGGGGAATACTCGTATTCTGATTGGCGTGCATTAACTCCTGATATTGGCCTATGGACACCTGCTAAGTAGTTCCAGTCAGTGTTTAGATTCTCTGCCCGAGCCCGAGCCCCACCCGTTGTTTACCACCACTATCCTCGGGCCGGACCGTTTTTATTTTTATTTTATCATTTGTTTATTGGCCTAATCTGAGGAGAAATCTATGCCACGCGTATTACACGGTTCTTCTTAATGCCGTGGGACGCTCCTTTCACTTGCATGGGTAGTCCGACGATGACTTGTCAACGCCCAGCGTCTTCCGTTGCTAAAGCGACGACACCGATCGTCTTTGCGGACAAATTATTTTCTCTGCTGGATTCAACACTACGAATGGCCAAAAGACTTGTTATGCCCCCCCCCCTAAACCTTAAATAACATACTATGCAGAATTTATTATTATTTATTTCAACTTCAACATGTGTTTTTACAGTAGAGTGGTGGAGGGATGACGTAGGTTCGGCCAACCGGAAGTGAGCGTCGCCTGCGTTCTCTTGACAAAAAAGCCAACGGGTTTTTTCCATTGGGTTTGGGATTATTGGCAGAGGAAATTTGCATCTTTTGGAAGCACCTCCTCAAAGCTGAAAAATAAATAAAAAATAACCATGCTCCAAAGAAACGAAATGTTAAACTAATGCATTCTGAATTGGAGTGTTGTCAGACAAATTAACGTGCTCCACAAAACGATACGAGAGAGAAAGAGAGAGAGAGGGAGGGCACAAAGAGAGAGAGCGAGAGAGAGAGGGCCTTCAGAAAGGTGTGTGTGCAGCAGATAGGTACAGTGCGCGCCTAGTTTATGTTTATGCCAAAAAACCACAAATAGCTGCTATAACCACGTTTCTTCCGCGCCCATTCTAAC
Source organism: Melanogrammus aeglefinus (assembly GCA_900291075.1). NCBI lineage: Eukaryota > Metazoa > Chordata > Actinopteri > Gadiformes > Gadidae > Melanogrammus > Melanogrammus aeglefinus. The sequence continues at coordinate 8,758 of OLKM01004567.1, read as the reverse complement.
TAGAATGGAAGGAAACATGGACAGGGGAATATAGCCACCAGACAGGGGTCGATACGTTCTCCCAGCATTTGGGGAAATGGTTACGTATATTGCAATAATATATATATCTTATACTATATATATATATATATATATTATTATAATATATAATTATATATAATATATATACAGATGCAGACATCAAAATTAATTGTGTTTTTCTAATAAAACATTTCTAAGCGAGGAAAATATAAACTTTTTTTACTTGATAATCTTCCAGTCAGTGAATGTGTCTGATCTTTAGTTTGATAGTCCTCCCTAGCATGTTTCAACGACGTCAGGTGTTGCTAGGGGACGCGACGATCTAGTTGTGGCCGAGGAAGTGGATTTTTTCAATGGTCAGATACAGATCTTGTTATAATGATAAATTGAATAAAAGTTATGTCTAACTTATAAGATAGAATATTACAACAAATAATTTTAATATTTAATTAATTAATACAAAAACGGCTTTTAACATGTGACATGGCTTTTGGCCTTTTCTTTCAAGTGGGCCTGCGTCAACGTCACGTCACTCTCGGCAAACCACGTTGGTTAAAGGCGGCAATGGAGCTGCCGTAAATTGTGTTGTTTTTGTCGTAAACGTTAGCTTTCCTAACCGTGCTAGCTTGGATAGGAAATATAGATATTCCATGAAAATATCTGCCCGTAACGGGGCAAACAAGGTGTCCTTTGACATCTACGTTTCGAGGCAATTGCAACGGTAGTAATTAGCTGTCGATTTTGGAGGCCCAGAGACACAGCTGGCCTGTGGCCAAGTTTTTGAAGTCTGGGGTCAAAAGGAACCGGCACCACGCCGCTTATGAGATAACAAAAAGTTAATGTGCATTTCTCTCATAACTTTTTGTCATTATTTAAGAGAAGCCTGATTCTCAGATATGCATGTTGGATGGCTAGGGTGTAGGTCTGGGTAGAAATTCAGGCCAAAATCTTGCAAGCGAGCCGCTGGGTGACAGGTGCAGACCGAGATGTGAACAGCCTTGCTGAGTAATTTCTTGTAGGCCTGGTTGGCGTAAGAGGGAAACAAGAATGTCCTTCAACATCTACGCTTCAGGCGATTGCAATGGTGGCCACACTATGAAACGCATTTCAAACATGTTGTAGTAATTAGCTGTCGAAATTGAGCTTTAATCAATAATGACCAGCTATTGATTTGCCTTCCGATAAAAGTTTGTGACAAATATGACATGTTATTTAGCATCTACACATCATTGAGCTGAGTCCAATGGACACAAGCATGACACTCCACGGCCCCGACACGGCCCCCTACCAACAACGCGGCCCCCTGTATTATACATGGTACACGCCTATGGTCCTAAGGACATGATCTCGTGTGGCACAGGTCGAGTCTGATCTCTCATTGGATCAGCTGCTAATGTAGATGCTAAATAACATGTAATTGTCAGAAAACTCAAATCGGGAAGCAAATCTATAGCTGGTATTATTATAAAGGCCTCCAAAATCGGACAGCTAATTACTACTACCTGAAAGTCATTATGGTCATGTATGGCAGACGTTGCAATTGGCCTCGAAACGTAGATGTCAAGGGACACCTTGTTTGCCCCGTACGGGCAGATATTTTCATGGAATATCTAGTATTTCCGTAACCAAGCTAGCGCGCTATGAAAGCTAACGGTTACGACAAAAACACACATTACGGCACAGACTCATTGAACGCCTTACCAACGTGGGTTGCCGAAGAGGACGTACTTGACGCAGGCCATTGAAAAGAAAAGGCCAAAGCATGTTACCAGTTTTAAGCCGTTTTGTTGTATTTAATTAATTAAATATTAAAGATATTAGTATATTTATACAATTATTTTGTTTTAATATTCTAATCTATACAGTAGACCATAATTTATTCAATTATCATTATAACAAAAAAAATTTTCTGTTGTAATCTGACCATGAAAATTCACTATCTTGGCCCACAACTAGATCGTACGGCGTCCCCTAAGCAACCTGACGTCGGTATAGAAACATGCTAGGGACCATAAAATAACTATGGCAACTAAAGATCAGACACATTCACCTGACTGGGAAGATTATGCAAGTAAAAAGTATATTTCTCGGCTAGAAAATGTCATTGAAACACGTTATAATGGTTCTAAATGCTGATCTAATATATATTATATATATATAATTTAATAAGCTGTGGCGGTACGAGGGAGTGGACCAAAAAAAAATTATAATTAAATGAATAAAGGAATTTATTAATGTTACTGAAACGACACGCACCGTTGGGGGGCTACCCAGACTTAAAAGCGAATGTTTAAGTGTCTGTGAATATGTGGGGTGTAGTACACACAGGTACGTAACTCAGAAATGGCAAGGACGTGGGTTTCAATAAAATTTTATAACGAATTAGATTTTTATTTGCACAACATAAGTGCTAAGTATCAGGCAAGTAAAATGTTTGGGGGGTTGTGTGGGTGAGTGTGTGTTGTGGGGAAGGGGGAAAAGACACTCACGTTCCTGTGTTGAACGGAAGGGCACAGCGGAGAGGTATGTGTGTGTGTGTTGTCCTTCGAGTTAAAGAAACCCCATTTCTATTAAACTCAATGTATGATTGAAAAACCAAACCAAAAGGTGTCGCCACAACACGCAAGGGAAAACCATCAACCAGGACACCACCTCCAACGGCTGGCTATCCGATACTAAGGACAGGGAGACAAAAGGTGTGTGTTGTGTCCCCCCACCCACCACGAAATCATAGGAAACACCATAAAGATAGATAAACACAATACAAAGTAACATTTTAATGTAACAGTTCCAAAAAGAAAAAAATAGAAACCAACTTATGGTTATACAAAATTACCGGGTAGGGAAAAACAAGACTAACCCAATAAATCTTAGTAGGTACAACCCAAAAACGAATTGAAACAAAGAACCAAGAAGTATCCAAGAAATAACTCTGGCGGGGAAATAAATGGGATGTCTTAGTTAGTATGAAAAAATATCACCAAGGATAAAGAAAACAAAACTAAATTCTAAATATGATGTTCACACACTCACATACACACTCGGATTTTCATTCCCCGTTTTCACACGCACAACGACGCCGCACACACAACACGCACACACACCGCACACACACACGCACACACACACGGCACACACACACACACACACACACAGACGATGGACACAGACACCGAAAACAAACCACCGATTCTCGAGGTGCGGCCCTCTTGCCGTAGCGGAGGGACGGGGCAGAGGAGCGTCTGCAGGTTGCAGTATTAAAGTCTTGACAGAGAAAGACGCCAAAGCGCAACGATGAGAGCGCGGTTTGAAACTCTACCAACAGCGGACTTAAAACAAATCAGGCAATCAGACTCTAAGCAATGAACTGAGTTCGCGGCTCGGGTCGAGGCGGCAATGCACAGTGATCCAGGACTACTTATCGTATTACGTGTCAGGCAGTAGGAGTGGATGAGTGCAGGCGATCTTTGACGACAAGGAGGGAAGAGTGCACTGCGTTCCGTCGGGAGGATGGAAGCGTCTCGCCGTCTTAGATGAGCGGAAGAGGGAAGCTTTAGCCCTCCAGTCACTGTACGATGTACCGTAACGGGGACAGTAACGACAGGCCACGACACCCGTGTGTGTAAGCGGAACTGCAACCAGGCAAGTTTGGGCGGAGACTCAGGCGCCAGGAGAGCCAAGAGGAAGAGAGGGTGAGCTGGAGCCCTCCCTATATTGCCCTCATACACTACCCTCATCGGCAATCACTCGCCCTGGTCATTAGAGGGCAGAACTGTGGGGATGCACATACCATTACAATGCACCCCCCTTTTTCATCGTGGCCCGACGATGCCAGAAACACCAAGTTAACACCAGGCCTAAGAGGCCAGAACGCGGTATTGGACTGAATAGTTGTGGATTGAGGCAAATGGTGACGGTTTGAATGGTGGCCAGCTGTAGTCCGGGCTGTCCGTCGCCTCGTTCCTTCTGGGGGAGAAACGTGAGACGGACCGGGCTGAGGAGATGGTAATGATGCCGCTGAGCCAAAGGAAGGGGCTGATGGCGGTGTCATTTGCTGCGGGGCGATCGAGGGAACCAACTGTGCCGGGGGCAAGAGTTCCGTCGAGATGGTAGGTAATGTCAGTACAGATGCACCGTGCTCTCTCCCCGCATCACAATCAGCTGGAGGAAACGAAGTTTCCCTTACAAAGGCCAACAAGTCGTCTTCGTCCGATAGTTCGTCTTGCTGACTGACTGACAGGGTTCGGCCGGACTGGTCGAAGCAGCAGAAGTGCCATCTGGGGTAGGTAACCCAGCTATGGCTTTGAGCAGAGTGCGATGCACTCGTTTGACCTTAGCAAGGGTCATCTGCTGGTGCCACTGTGTCCACCGAAACCATCTCCAAGAGGGAGCTTTCACCACCTGATGTACACCGGGTTCCATTGTCCTGGTCTTGTTCGGCCTTCACCAAATTCCCGCAACAACACTAATTGACCTTCTGTCAACGGCACTGACCGCACAGGTCCGATCGTGCGTTCTTTCCGCGCTGGGCTGCATCCTTTAGCGATTCTCTGGACACCGCTCGAAAGCCAGATTGCAGTGGGCTGATGTCGGGACCCAGTCATGTACTGAGCACTAAATGGGGTCCGTGCACTCGCCCAGCAAAAATCACTGGAAGGTCTGGCTCACGACAAACATGAGAAAAAAGGGCGAAGGTTCTCCTGTCGATTGGTGTGGGTGGTGTTTGTAAGCATTGACAACAACGTGGCAAAACAAGGAGTGCCAGTCACGTTTTCGTGGATGTTGGTAAAGTGCAGCAGCAAATCATGCAGGGTGCGCGTTAAAAAACGCTCGCACTGACCGTTGGCCGCGTGGGTGGTACGGTGTAGTGCGAGATTTTTCAATGCCATACAAACAACATAGCTGCCGGACAAGGGTGCTTTCAAAGTTTCGGCCCTGATCGGAATGAATCACGTTACCGGGCACGCCAAACTTTGAAAACCATTCAGTGACAAGGACATGAAGCAAACAGTGGAGGCCGTTGGTCTACGGGTTAGGATATTAGCAAGGGTTGTATTTACTAAACACGTCGGTGAGGACGAGGACGTCTCCAACCCATTTTGGGGTGTCAACGATGGTGTTTAGTCCATCGGCCAAAGATCTTCATTCGGCGCGACGCAGCAGATGCCCCATGAAGCTACGGACAGGTGGCCCAGAATCCTTGGCCACCAAGCACCGTTCACAGTTCCGACACCAGTGTCTCACGTCCTCAGACATTCCTGCCCAGTAACACCGTTGCCGCAGCAACTCCAACGTCCTCTCGACACCCGGATGGCCATGATTTTGATGCACCTCTGTAAGAACTCTCCTCTGCAATGTAACAGGCAGGAGTACCTGAAGCACTGTTCCACCCCCCTCTGGGCGCAAGACTTTTCTATAAACAACTCCGGCCTGCTCAATCAGTCTTTCCCACTGCTTGAGAAGAACCAAAGGAAACGCTGGGAAACAGTCGCTGCGTTCCTCACGACCGGATATTGCTTTGCCGCAAAAAGCCCACACTTCAAGATCACTGCGGTCGGCTATGCTGGGTGCACCAAGGTAGCTGGCGGATATGTGGGCAAGCCCAGACAGACCGACTGCACTCACTGACAGACCGTCGCGGCCTGAAGGGCATTTTTTAGAGGCTGTGGAAGTGGGGTACCGGACACTATGGCCCCCAAGTTGGCGTCCATCGGTGGATGTAGGCGGGACAGCGCGTCTGCGTTTGTGTTGTTTTTACCAGGCCGATACCGAATTTCAAAGTCGAACGATGCCAACTGGGCTACCCAACGCTGTTCCAAGGCTCCAAGTTTAGCTGAAGACAAGTGGCTAAGAGGATTGTTATCCGTAAATACAACACACTTGTGTCCAAGTAAGTACTCGCGGAATTTCTCCGTCATAGCCCATTTCAGCGCCAAAAACTCCAGCTTCATGGAGCTATAGTTGGCTGGGTTACGCTCTGTTGGTTTCAAGCTTCGACTGGCGAAGGCTATGGGCCGCCCTTTCCCTCCTTGCTCTTGTGCGAGTACGGCGCCCAGACCTCCGTGACTCGCGTCGACCTCCAAGATGAAGGGAAGGGAGAAATCAGCGTACGCAAGCACGGGTGCGGTGGTAAGTTTGGATTTTCAGGCGTCGAAAAACTCTGCTGATGTTCTGTCAACCATCTTTCTGAAACACGAGGCTCAAACCGCTTGGCCTTTGACCTCTCAAGCTCAGCAACAAGGCGGTGGAGAGGGCAGCTAAGGCTTGGCGAAGCCCTCCACGAAGCCGACGATATAACTTGCAACCGAGGTAAGGATCGCAGCTCCCAAGGTTTGTGGTCGGGGCTTGCCAACTGGCTAACCACCTCCACCCTTGCCGGGGTCAGTTGAAACGCCCTGGGGGAGATGACAATGGCCCCAAATAATTTGACTTCTTGCTTAAAAATGGCATTTAGACAATTTGGCTTCAACACTTCGCTGTAGCGCTGCAGGACCACTTCAAGGCTTTCCAGGTGTGTTGGAAGGTAGACGAGGAAGATACAATGTCGTCGAGGATATAACAACACGTCTGGGACATTGTTGGTCCCAAAAATGCGCTGCATCAGCCGCTGGAACACGTACCGGGTGCGTTACATAAATCCGAACGGCATTCTGTTCCATTCGAAGGAGACGAATGGGGTACAGAATGCCGTCTCTGGGGACGGTTCAGCTTCGGCGACCGGACCTGCTTGTACCCGCTGGGCTAATCCAAACAGTGGAAAAACCAGCGGGCACCAGTAAGCGCGTCCAACGACTCCCTTCAATTCGAGAAGTGGAAAAGCGTCTTCCGAGTCGGCGTGAGTTTCTGTAGTCTACGCACAAGCGTAGGCTACCATGCTTTCTTCTTGACCAAAAACAATGGGCGAAGGCGAATGGGCTGCAGCTCTCCTGATAACCTGCGTTTCAAGCAATTGATTATATGCTCCTTGAACCACTTCATAGGTCAGATGGTTGGATGCGCGATTAGCGCTGACGAATTGGTGCGTTGTCCAAGCAGGGGAATCTCTGGGATATCAGACTAGTGCAGCCTTAAATCCCCTCGTAGGAATGAGGAAGGACGCGAAGCATAGTCAGAGAAGAAGACGCGCCTTCATTCTGTTTCATCAATGGGCAAGGCAGACAAATCCACCGCACCTATGTTGTGCAGAGGCGTCGGGGTCGCAGCTTTGATGCCACTGTGGGCAAGTAAGAGTGGAACCTCCTTCACTCCAGAGGGCAAACTAACTACATTGGGCCCTCCACTCCAAAGCACCACAGACTGTTCTAGTAAAGGAAGCACATCAGGGATCCCAATATGACGACTGGATGTAGGCCGGTTGCCCCCTTCGACTCTAACCAGGGCTGGGGAGAGGCCAACAGTCCTGCCAGGGCCCTCTCCAAAGGCTCAAGAGTACAGTAGTCCAGAAGATTACTGGTGTACGACATGGTGGCTGAACGCAATTTGGCATGTGCCACCAGAATCCGACCAAGCCTTCCGGCCAAGGAACTTTCGACTCTGCAGTGGACCTTAAGGAGGGGGAGCTAAGGAGTCTCGGTGGCACTTCTGCGTGCCTGCGACCCACTGATTGTGGTGCCCGTGACTGGTGGTAGAATCAAACAAGCATTGCCATGTTGCCCAAAAAGCGTGCTGTAACAACCTGCGTAGGACATTCATCCCCCAAAATGCCAGGGGAGTGATGGTGATCACCGCTGGGGGCGTCCTTGACCACCAGTAAAAGCCCACACTGGCTGGCAACGACCGGACCGCAGAGTGTGACTTCAAGCTTCTACGTAACCAAGGGTATGGATTTGGGCAAAGGCCAGGTGGCGGCTTGAAAGTGCAGCCATTGCCAAGGTTGGAGTTCCCTGAAACCCAGTCTGAAAGTGTTGCCGCGAAGGAACTTTTCCGAAGATAGTGGAAACCATGGATCCTGTGTCCACTAAACAAGGAATTTTTTACTCCCCCCATAACCACGTCTTACGTGCGGAACAAGCAGAAATTAGCTTAGCTCCCCCTGCACTGCTTGAATGTCTTGATGAAGGGCGGTGAGTTACCCCCGCAGAAACTGTGGCTCCACAGTTCGGTGGGGTGCTAGTTTCCCAGATGCTGTGCTGGGCCTTGGCTGCCGGTTCGGCCGGAAAGGCATGCAGGCGCATGGGGCGGGGAACGAGGAGGGCCAGCGCACCTTCGCACTCCCTGCAAGATTGGCCAGGTTAGATTACACCGCTTGACAGATATTACGGACCATAGTAAGGAGGATGATTACGCTGAGGTTATTCTGCTGCTGGGAGAGATTCAAGTTAGTCTATTAACGGCTTCCGGTGAGCTTCAAACAATCTCCTTCCTTCCTGCAATTCAGAAGTTGAATTGGGCATAACCGCGGGGACACCCTGCACACGGACTGGCAAACCAGGACAAAGGGACTGAGTGCTACGGCGCGCGCACCCCTTGGTACCCCTCCCGCTCCCACCTGATTGCCTCCGCCCTTACCTCAGGAGGAGATGCGGCTGTCGCGCACCAGCTGCTTTAGCTCTTCGCCGGAGGAACCAATCGAAGGACATATTCGACAACCTGGTCGCGCATCAAAACCTCAGCGTTTGCAGCTCGCTGGAGTCCTGTCGTTTTATGGGAAGCCAATCAATCTCATCAGGAGAAGGGAGAACTCTTGAGCGTCTCCCTTCCTGCTGTCGCCTGGAGAAGAAACGCTCCTGCATGGGCA
>OLKM01004566.1:0-21554 GCA_900291075.1 Melanogrammus aeglefinus | reverse complement strand
TTTAAATATTACTTAATATATATTTAAACGTCAATTTATAATAAATAGCAGACGTTTGATTTCAAACTCTGAGGTTTTGTGTGTGGGGTGCTTGTGTTAAGAAACGTTTTATATCCAACTTATTTATTACTGTCGTGCACCTGTTGTTGCTGTTTTGTTTTTTTTTATATATTACTTAATAAATACATGTTGCATATTTATGTATATTAATTGTCAAACTTATTTAAATATAGCAACGGTTTGATTGCAAACTCTGAAGGTTGGGTGTATGTGTGTTTGGGGGGCACCCTGACCAGGCCCAGCTGTAGGGGCATCCAAAAGCTTTACAGCGGCCCTGCACACCGTAGCGTCATCAATGTGGCAACCACCCCTGTGTAGCCCCTCAATGACCTTCAGCCATCATGCGCTGAAACCCCTGGTTGGTGTCCAGTTTTTGCTGAAAAGAACTTTCGGCTCCTCCGCAAGTCATTCAAGGCTTCTGGTCTACTGATGTAGAATGTACTTTGCACAAGCACATAAACGGGTGAGAGAGTCCGGTCAGATCCACACACCAAGCGTACAAACTCCTTATCCTTACTTGGCACGCCCACCATTGCCGGCACACCACTCAGTCGCTCTTCGGGACACGGCTGATGACACCAGGGCTTTCCATGCGTCAGAGCTCTTCTTTGAGTGTTTGCCAACCATACGATATAGGAATTCTTCTGGAGTTTTCACAGAAAACGGCACAAGACCAGGTTTAAGCCTTTGATTGCGCTCATCGTTGTTGTATTTCTCACCTAAGCCACTTGCAGAGTTTGGGTAGCATGCCTTTTGATGGGTGGTCTCCATCTCTAGTGGGGCTGTCCACCACGGATGTAGTAAACCAAGGCCACAATGGCTGGTCTCCCGAGCAAGGGCGTTCTCAGGTTGTTGACCACATCACCTTCTCTGCTGTCTGTTTAGTTCCTCTCCTCAACTGCAGTGCTTGACGAATCCCGACACATCCAGAGGGTTTCCGTCCCGGACCATTACAGGAGTTTCTCTGCTCTGGAGACAGGCTGCTGTGCGGTTGTGCTTGTAGAAAGAGAAATGTTGTTTTAAACAGTCTGTGAACGACAGTGACATCTGCTCCGGAGTGAAGTTTGAAGTGAATATTGGTTCATTATGCCAATTTTCAACAGTCCCAGGTTCCGCATCAGTTTCAAACAGAACCGAGAAAGGACTCTCACTCTCCTCTTCCTTCAATACCATGCAACAGCTTTAACTGTATAATTGATCCGATTCGTATAATTATACTGCAGGCACACCATGCTGATAGTGAACCCATTTTTTTTTGGTGTGAAGGGCCTCCACATTTATAGCACTGGAAAGCGTTTGTGGCTTGCCCTGGCTGTTGAATGGCATTCACTTGCCCTGTTTTTTGGCTTCTGTTGAATTTAGGATTGTCTTTTTCGTCGCCCAGTCTGCTTTTAAAAACCTCTGTCCATAGAGAAGGCCATCTATCTGCTTGACTACCACTGGTATCCACTCCTCAATGTGTTTTGCTGCTTTTTGATCACCTCTGATTGCCTAGCCATATCAATGGCTTATCCCAGGTCTAGATTTTTTTTCCATCCGCAATGCCGTTCTGAGAGCGATATCCACGAGCGCCTACCCACAATCCTATCCCTGAGTTGCTCGTCGTTGCAAAGTTCCATAATTGCAGTCTTCGGCTAGGGCATTACAGGGACAGGACGAATGCATCTACAGTTCCTATTCTCTTTCTACTGCGTATTGTGAATCAGTCACGCTCATATACTCAATGTTCTTTTTCACCACAAAGGAACGACTGAAAGGCCTCCCGTGACTTTAGTGTGCTGCGCAAAGTTTTTCGTTCACTTGGCTTCAAGACCTCTTAAACGTCGCCGCTTCATCTCCCCTACAATAGACCAGAGTATTCACCTGGTTTGTCATCGGAGTGTTCTGTTAAGTTTGCTTGCTTGGCGGACCTCTCAAATCTGCGTATCCACTTTGGCCACTGTGTGGTTTTGGAAAAAGCAAAGGGCTCCGGCTGGCTGGATGTTAAATGTTTACGCTTCGATTCTGTGTTATGTATTGTGTGTGTTAGCCTTGTGCTAGCTCCTTCACACTTATGCTCGTCTGCCACTTTCACTCATCTGCGACGCTCACCGGTCTCCTGTTGTATTCCATCCAGGTGGATTCGTCTGTATACTTCACTTGGTACGCTATTTAACGACTACTTCTGACACCATGTCGGTTGTTTACTGAATATAACACACGCGAGTTCACTTGTTAAACTGGCTTTATTGCATGAATCCTTTACATCCCCCGTATCACGTGATCAACACTTCGCGTGCATCCCGGCTAACCTTCCCCCAACACATACAGTAGGTCCCTATCACGTTATTATTATTATGAAATAAAGTGAAATACCACACATTTGTTGGATCTCGTATAGGAGCCCATGGGAGAGGGACTGACTCGATAGGATTATACAGATGCGGAACTTGGTACCAAACCAGAGACTCATGTAAAGTTCATGAAGTTCCTGGGACAACTGTCTATACTGTGTGTATATCTAGTGAGAAACCCCCACCTGTGGACAGATTCCTTTCAATACTTCCTGAAACTGAAGGGCCGCCTTCACAGTTCAGGAAGGAGGCTCTTCGTTTGTATCCACCATTAAACGGGAAGGTTTTTGACTGCCTATCTGGACGTTCAGGAGGAAAATAAAAAGCGGTACCACGTTGCCTCGGCTGGTTAGCCAGGCAGCCACCTGACGGTGACAGACCCAGTTGAAGCAGATGGGCAAGGAGTTTCATGAGACTCGTACCTATGGCATCTGAAGGGCTCCAGGCTGTGGGGTCCTGTGACGTCACGCACCGCAACGCTGTCTGCCATCTTCTGGTTGGCGTCGCTCCGACTGGCCATTTTGACTGTGGGATGAAACCTTGAGAACAGACTGACTTTAGCATGAAGGTTGCAAAAAGCACTGCCAAAAATTAAGGTGAACTGGGGACAAAACTCTGTCTAAGACCACACCTCACTGGCGAGCCTGTGGTTAGCCGAAGGACATGCTTGCACGGTGAGTAAGGTCCGCTTGTATTCTTGGCAGAGGGTAACTTGGGTAAGGGGACCAAGTGCATGGATTGGGAAAAGGGTTGTCAACAATATGTTGAGGATTGCCTCTGGGTTACCTGAGGTGGCCAAACCAGTGACAAAGTCCGGACATGTGGACCAGGTACTAACATTGGTGTACTAGTGGTGCGTTGCATCCAGTTGGAATTGAAGATGGCAGTGGTTTGGTTGATGGTTTATTCCGGGCACTTACAGAACAGCCTCCACAAACTCATGCACACTCCCTCCATAGCAGGCCACAAAAGCATTGCTGATTAACGCAAGTGGTACATCTGACACCGGGGTGCAGGCCAGCATTGGATGAGTGACCCCATTGCAGGACCTGGGGGCGGGACGGGGATTGATGGACAAAAGACATAAGGAGGGCAAAGCACTGGGGCGGACTCACCGACAGGCCTGCTGCAGACATGGTCTCAATATCACCATCTACAGCTCCTATTGAGGCACTGTTGAGACAGGTACGGACTAGGGGCAGTGAACAGCAGGATTCCGGAAATCTGGGAACTGGACTAGACAGCGACATCCGGTTTACCAGTTCTTGGACCCTGGTCGGGAGTCGATTGGACAGACAAAAGTTAGAAATGAGAAAAAAAACAAAAGAGACCAACGAAGATTGCCTTGGGATTAGAACGTTTGGCCGAACGGAGATACTCCAGATTCTTTATGGATCCGTTCCAAACTAAAAAAATGCTCCTTAGCTCCCTTCAGCCAATGACCCCACTCCTCTATGGCCATTTTACTGCAATACTCTCTGTCCCCCCGAATGTCGTAAATTGCGCTCAGTGGGAGTGAGTTTTGGGAAGTAGAATGCACAAGAGGTAAATCATTCTGGATCTGCCCACTTCTGAGAAAGAATGAGCACCCACCCCAACACTGAGGCATCCACCTCAACGATAACTGATGGTCAGGTTTGTAAGATCAGGGCTGATATGAAACGACTATTCAGGTTGTTGAACGCTGCTTCAGCAGCTGGTGTCCAAGAGAATTTCACCCTGGAGGAGGTTAGAGCGATTAGGAGCAGCCACTTGAACCATAGTTGTGATGAACCACCTGGTTAGAAGTTAGCAAATCCCAGGATCTTTGTAGCTCCCGCCTAGACGTTGGACGCTCCAGTCGGTATGGACTGCTTTTACTTTCGACCATCCATCTGACCCCTCCTGCTGTGATGACATACCCCAGGAAGGAAACAGTCTCTTTGTGAATTCACATTTCTCCGCTTTAACGAACAGTTGTTCTCAAAAGGCGCTGCAGGACACGACGGACATGCTGGGATGCTGGGAAACGACAGACGAAAAAATTTAAATGTCATCTAGGTTAAACAGAAAACCAAACTTGTTAAGCATTATCCCTCAGGACATCATATCGACCCTGGAACACAGCTGGGGCAGTTGGGAACCAAATGGGATGACTTAAATACTCATAAGTGACCTGAAGGAGTTGAAATGCTAGTCTTCCATTTCATTCCCCTCCTTTTACTCAGACCAGATGGTGTAGGCCCTGCGGAGAACCACGGTGCTGAAAACCTTGGCCCCTGCAACAGCTCAAAAGCTGAAGGACCATCAAAGCAGAGGTTAGCCGTTCTTTCACCGTTTGATGTGTTTTAGGCCCCTATAGTCCATACAAGGTTGCAGGGCGCTGTCCTTCTTCCCTAAACGAAGAAAAACCCGGCCCAGCAGTCGAGGAGAGGGGCGTGATGATACCGCAGCTAGTGATTCATCAATGTATTTTTCCATAGCGATGCGGTTCGGAAGGGGGCAGAGGAATAGAGACGGCCCCTTAGAGGGTGTCGTACTAGGTAAAGATCGATGGCCAGGTCATACGGTTCGCCTTGTGGCAGGGAGGTTGCACAGGCTTTACTGAAACACGGGCCCTTGAGATCCAGGTACTCAGGTGGCTACATCAGACAGGTCCATGGGATCATATGTGGCTATTGAAACTGCAAGGCAGGGGTTAAGGCATTCTTAAGACAGTTATTCAGACAGAATGGGCTTCAGCCTAGGATTTGGTATATTAGCCCAACAATATGTGGATTGTTGTTACCAGCAGGGCGGCTGGACGATGGGAGCAGTCGTGTGAGTGAACATATCGAACATTCTAGGTTCTCTTGATGATTGCCAGGAAATGAGTAGACTCACTGTGGCGCGTGACACTGGCGTTATCTGGAGAACCTTACTCCGGTTAGTGTTCTTGCCTCCAGGGATTTTCTCAGCTGGGCTGGGACGAGGTGTACCCAGAAGCAGAAGGTGTCCATGAAATTGCCATCAGCTCCCGGAGTCAATAAGTGCAGAATGAGTGGGGAATTAGCTCCTGTAATGAGCATGAGAGGACAAGGCGTACGACGTAGAAGAGGGATGAAGAGTTGTACGCTCACCAGTAATCCCCCTTCTGCGGGTGAGCATTGCCTTTTGCTGGCGTATGGCGGCCAGTAATTGGCGGTTTACCACAATACATGCAAGAATTTGGTGTCCCTCTTCTCTGTCTCTTGGCTTGGGGACAGATGGGTACGGTCACTGCTGGGCTTCTTGGGTCACGCTGGATCAGCTGGTACTAGGCGAGGGGATGTGGAGAGGGAACCACCGAGGTGGGTGACTCTCGCGCAGGAGGGCGGAACTCTCGCTCTCCGGCACGCTGCTTCAGAGCGTTTGTCAACTTGGATGGCTCAAGGCTCAACGAGGTCATCAAAGGTTGGAAGTAGTTACGGGGTGGCGATCTCACCTTGATGGCCTCAGAGAGTCCATAGAAAGAAGGCATCATACTGGCTTCTGGATTCCCGCCACTGGAGGGTAGCGAGGGGTGCGGAGTCATATAGCATAGTCTGGGAAGCGACCCCTTGCCTTGACGGATCGCAAACATCACTTCGTCGCCTCTCTTCCATGCACTGAGCGATGGAAGACCTTCTTCATCTCACCTTGAACCTGATAGCGAGACAGACTGGCGGATTTGAGTCCCAAACGCAATTCCCCACTCTTGCGATGGCCGTCAAGTGGAAGGGTTATGACATATGGCAACCTGGGACTTGGTCTGACGGAAACTTGGCGGCTGCAGCTGAAAACACCACTGCGATCATGCGAAAGGAAAGATGCTGCAGGTTCCTGGTTCTCAGCTAAAGTGCTAGAGCTGTGCAGTCGGGGCTCTCGAACAGGGCTTACAGACTTGGCGGGTGGGTTCGGGCGCGTGTTGCAGTTGAGGTTGGGGGTTGCTCGCACCAAGGGCCAGTATGGACCTGTCTGCAGCTGGGTAGCCAAGTCTGTGATGGTTGGTTGTGAGCCTCCAAAGACCTTTTAACTGTCTTCAAAACTGGGGCTTGATGTTGACCGAGAAGCGCTCCTTGCCTCTCCAGCCAGTCTTTCACCTGATTCAGTCTGCTGATTCCAATATCTTGTCAAATCGTACTGTCACGACTCAGAACGGGAATCAATTGCAGATCAAAGAATCCTGATATAAACAAGGATAACTTTTTGGAACTACATTGACCTGGTTTCCAATATGACCCAGAATAAAAGCGGACTGGAGATTATCCAAGAATGGTAAAACTATCCTGCACCATGCTATACATAATAGATACTGGAAATCGCAGAATCGACTCCTTGTCAAAAAAATAAGGCAGATTGACATGATGAGCCGGACACATAGTATGACGATGAATAGACCGGCTGTGGATTTGTGCGGAACGGACAAAAGGGACTGCAGAGGCCATATCGGTTTAAGAATTTTGGAAGTTGCTAGACCATTGCAGCTACGGTGCGTCATAGTCATGTCGGGAATAGAGGGGTACATGGGATACTGAAGAAGACGTTGTCCCAAGTTGCACAGCAGCTAAAGTGTCTCCTGGCATTTTCCCAAAGTTTCGATATAATCAAAACAGCTTGCATAACTTTATGGACTGGGGCGCACAAGACATGTCAAATTTCATGGAAATTCAACAGCAGATGCGACAGGGAAAAACATTGGAGCTGATGATGATGGGAGGTGGAGCTCATGGTCAAATGCAGTCAGTAAGGTGGTTGACGTCCTGGGAACCTATTTGGGAGACCCTTGCCAATTTCTCCGAAAGTTCTGGCCCAAACAAAAGTTGAAGCTGACTCCCTACTGCACCAAATGCAAACAAAAAAGTTTATGTTTCTGCTTGTCACATTCAACCTATTATTGAAGTCAGTGTGAATACGCCACTATGGACTTTCACACTATCAGTTACGCCATCGACCCATTGCACCATCCGGTCAATGGCATGACGGAAAGCGACTCGGCTGACGTTATGGGGGAGTAGTCTTTGCAGAGGCATACGTCAGCCAAGCCCGAGGCTAAACGTGATCTGATTGGATGATGGATCCGTCGCTGCTGAGAAGTTTGAAAAATTTTCAACCTTTCTTGACGGATCCACGGGAACGGATGGATCCACAATGCATTGCGCTCCACCCCATTCAAGGTCCATAGGGATCGTCCGTAATTGACAGATGCAGTGGGCAATGAGGGGTTACAGATTGTATTTGATCTGAGGGTAAGGGCTCAAGACAGCTACACACAACTAGGGAAAATGAAAATGGATGCATTTGATAAAGTGATGCAGCTGACAGATGAGTTGATTGAATTAATATGAGAGTTGTGCGCTGGGAAACAATGGATCACGCAAGAGGAAGATTGCCGGCCAGAGTCTAGATAATATGCACGTTTGAGGTCTACTGGGGCAAATCATTCACTTGTACAGCAAAACTCGAACATGCAAAATTATGGAATGACACACTGGGACAAAGCCAGATGATTGGAGCTGAACACTCGTTTCAAGCCCGACACAGCGACTTTATGAGAGTGTGTTTGTGCAAGCAGCTTAAAAGAAAGGCAAGGGGCCAACAAGACCCATGGAACGAGAAAAAGGAAAACACTTGTGGAAAGTGCTCTACCGCATGTCCCGGGATATTTCCCCAACATGAACAGTCTCCTGCGGTGCCCTCCTCACATTACCCATGATGAACATCTACTGTGGAGGAGACTCTTTTCAGCTGTCAGTCGGATTAAAAAATGGCAGCCAGTGGGCAACAATGTTGACAGATAGGACTAAACTCATTTGTCCCGCTTTTCATTTGAAAGGGAATTGACTGATCACTGGAAAATCAAATATAATTTCTGCTGTGTTCCACACAAAACCCGCCGTCTTTGCTGACTAACAAGTCCCACAAGCAAGGGATTGAATTGAATTAGTGTGGCATCATGTGTGATTATTTATCAGGTTAATTGATTGTTATGCTTGTTGTTAATGGTTAGATATGTTATTCATTTAATTAGTGTCACGTAAAATAAGCAAGCACCGTAAGCTAGTAATATTCCGCCATAGCCACAAGGAGCAGGACCAAACATATAAGCTGTAATAACTGCACATAGCCACAAGGGAGCAGGACCGAATACATAAGCTGTATTAAACTGCTCATGGCCACCCAGATGGGAGCGATCAATCCGACATGTTATGAGAAGCCGGAGGCAGGCTCTCAGATCATACAGCCAGAGTGTATGATCTGAGTGGCTTATGATATGCCACGCCTACTCGCATAGAAGCCGCGCGCCACTCCAGAGAGGTCAGAAACAACCGGTAGCCAGTGATTTATTTAACCTTTTTTGAGCCGCGGCACACTTTTTACCTTTACAAAATCCTGGGGCACACCGCCAACCAAAATGAGACAAAAATGACACTAACACAGTACATAATACATAAGCTTTCTAAATGTATGTATCTCATTTAGTGTGATAACTAGGGCCTGTTTCGATGTAACACCAAAGATGGATATCCTGCAGGAATGGTAAAAGAACACACACAAAGCTCTCCTCAACAGTCTCAGGTCTTCTCTCTGTTTTGAGTTTTTATTGCGCAGTCAGGCTGAGAAGCTCAGCTCACACAGCTATGTGGTTGAAAACGGGAGCAATGCATCAAAATAGCTTTGGTTTGGCCAGAATGGGGAGCGTCCTCTTGGCACCAGAAACCCCAAAACTGTCAAAGGAAAGATGCAGTAAAGGTTTAGCTTTAAACCGAGATCTTGTTTTCAGTTCGAAGTGAGTCCTCTTGCTCTTTTAAAGTCATGTCCTTTCCAGCAAAGAATGCTGAGCTGTATGGAGTCCCTAACCAGTCAAGGCATTATCTGTGAGGGCTTGAAGAGATATAAAATGAAAATTCTCCAAGAGTTTTCAATGTTTGCCATCACCTCGCACATTTGCAGGCAGTGTGTTGCCATCATGCAGTTTCTCGGTGAGTGGGAAAATCTCAAGGTTGCCACACTGCACATGTTGTTGCCAGAGCAGCGCACTTTAAAACGGAATCCGTTCATTTTATCCAGTGCTTGTACGCAGGTGATTATCATTTCGGCCTTGCCATCCGTGTGTGTTCAGTTCATTCAGATTGATGAAATATATCAGCCAGGTATGCCAGCTCTGCATCACTTGAAAGCAGCTTTGAGAATCTGATCTCCCGTCTGTCAGAAACACTTTTGAGTTCCTCTCGCAGCTCATACACACGGGCCAGAACTTCCCGCGCGACAGCCACCGGATATTGAGGACACAAGTGTCACGGAAATAGTAATAAAGTAATTCATTATTTGATATTTTAATGGGCAATAAAAATAGGAATTATAAAAACTATTTACAAATGAAATTATTAATCCATCAATAAGTAGCTCAAATTAAATGTGGATTTACAAAAACAAACTTAAAACAGTCAATAAGTACATTATTTAAAAAATCATTAATGAATTCATAATAAATGATGCAATTTATAAATTAATTTATTGAAAATGCAGTTTAAAAGGAAAATAATTAACTGGATCACAAATTGGATTAAGAATAGCAGATTTTAATCAGACATTTTAAAAGGGCAATTGGCTTTCCATTCCCCGCTTGCTTTTCTTTTCCGATTAGCTATTCGATTTGCTTAGTCATTTAGCTTCTCCTTTTAGCCTCTTCCGTGACACTTTGGGCTTGCCACTGGTAAAGCAATGCATAATTAGCCATGTAACAAGCTCTCTGATTGGCTATCAGAGAGCCATGATCAGAGAGCTTGTTACGCACGTTGTGCGTGAGTAAAAACACGTTTTTGCGAGGTGTGTGGGGTTTTTGGCATGATTCTAACTCCATAATTTTGCATTTATTGTGTTATTCCGTGTTTCTTCCATTTAGTTCCATGTAAGTGCTTGAAAAAAACACCTTCTCCTTCCCACATCCATGTCATACGTCTGCATATGACATAGCAGGTGATAGCCAATTCAGAGAGTTTTGTTACATGGCAATTTTGCATTGCTTTACCAGTGCAAGGCCCAAAGTGTCACGGAAAGGCTAAATGGAGAGGCTAAAAGGAGAAGCTAAATGACTAAGCAAATCGAATAGCTAATCGGAAAAGGAAAAGCAGCAGGCGGGAAATGAAATGCAATCGCCTTTTTAAATGTTCTGATTAAAATCTGTTTTCTTAATCCAATTTGTGAATCCAGTTATTTATTTCTCTTTTTAAACTGCATTTTTTATTTATGAATTCATTAATGATTTTTTAAATAATGTACTTATTGACTGTTTTAAGTTTGTTGTTGTAATCCATTTTAATTTGAGCTACTTATGAATGGATTAATATTTCATTTGTGTAAATAGTTTTTATATTCCTTATTATTATTGCCCATTAATATTCAATATAATGAATTACTTTATTACTATTTCCATGACACTTGTGGTCCTCCATACCGGACCTCGTGTGGAGCAATAATAGACTTCTTTATGTTCCACTCCCATTTCCTCACACAAAGACGCAAATAAGCGAAATTTTAAAGGTTGTGTCTTCATAAAGTTCACTATGCGCACAACATCATCCAACACAGAGCTAGATCTGCTGGTAAGGTCTTTGCAACGAGGGCCTCACGGTGCAAAAAACAGTGCGTAACAGTAACATTTGGGCTACTTTCTTTGACCCTACTTACGAAGCCTTTGATGCGCCCGACCATTGCTGCGGCTCCATCAGTGCAGACACTGTGCAGTTTTTCCCAGTAAGCCCGCTTTTGTCAAGATATTCCGACGTGACTGAAATATATTTCCTCTCCTGTTGATTTTCTGGCAGTGCCTTGCACAATATGGAAGTTTTCTCTAATGGCTTCTCCATCCACAAAACGCACGTTGGCCAAGAGCTGACAATGTCTGTTGTATATTGATGTGACTCGGACACATTCGCTGCTTAGATCAAAAACAACATCTTTACTTTGTCCGCCATTATACAAGTACATGCAATTACGTCCTGACGTCATACAACCTGAACTACGGAAACACACACAATACATTACATCCCCTTTCTTAAGATGCTTTGTTTTGATTTCGTTTTAAATTAAACTGACACAAATTAGTGCCTCACTTCCTTTGTTGTAGTTATGGACACGTAACATAAACACAATGCCTTAAGGTAAAACTTTTTTCATTCACGGTTTAACACCATTCAAAATAAACTTGTATCTGTCCTCTGTATCTGGCTGGATCTTGACTTGTCTCCCAGACCTGTGTGTGATGTAATTTGTAAACTGTGGCTTGTCCATCATGTGAGTCAGGGTGTCCTGATTGACCTCTGTGTCGTTGCTTCTGTGTCCAGATCCAGTGTGTGCCGTTTCAGTGCGTGTGGTGTGGGAATGTCCTGCATCTTCTGTGGGTGAAATTCCCTCTCGCTTGTCTTCAGTAGATGCTTTCTGTTTCCTCATGGTAGACTCGTTCATCTTTGTGTGCGAACTATGAAGGATCTTGGTAGCTGATGTCTTTTCCACAACCCACAGGCTGGCTGCCATGTATCTCCTTTCTGTATCCTGACATTTTCACCTGTTCATAGATCTGGCAACGTTTGTGTTTGTCTGTCAAAGTAGTTCTTTTGCTTCATTTGTCTGCACTTCAGATTTGGTCTTGAACTTGAGCTCTATTTTCAGGAAGTCAATAGAGTTGTTGATGCTGGAAGTTTGGACTTTTAGACGACGTTCCCATTACAGCTGTGCGAGGAATTAATCCTATACCCTCCAGCGGTTACAGTGCTGCGGTAGTTCGTGACAATCACTGTGTTGCGGTATTCGAGCAAACAATGTATGGATCGCCATTGGCGCCTTTTTGAGCATGTTTTTTACTGTTTGTACAGTTCTTTCTGCTGACCATTAGACTGAAGCATGTCCTGGACTGGAAGTAACATGTTCAAATTCCCAACCCTCAGAAAACCCTCTGAATTCTCACCACTGGCTATATTGTGGACCATTGTCAGAGACTACGGAAACTGGGATTCAGTGCCTAGCGAATGTCGACTTCATGCACAGTGACGACACCTCGCTGGTTGTGTCACACAACTTGGTGATCTTCTTGGATATTTTGAATAGTAATCCACACAGAGCAAATACTCTGCACCATTGTGTAGTTGAAAGAGATACTGTGCCAATCTTCTCCCATGGTCTTCCTGGCAGTGTGTGGGGAAGTAGAAGGTTCTTTGGGATTGCTGTTTGTTTTCATTGTGCATACAGTACAAAGAGACACAACCGCCTTCTATCTCTGTTGACATGCCTGCCCAGGTAGAGAATATCCCTAGCTCTCTCTTTACATTTCACTATGCCAAGATGTGACTCAAAGGATTTTGTTCAGCATTTCCTCGTCTTCATCGTGTTGGCACAATAAGTTTTTGCAGCTTTTGAACAACAGTCCCTGGTGCATAGCTGATTTCCTCTTTGAATGTGTCCAGTATTGTTTTCATTTCTTTTGGAACATCATCTCTTTCTTTTGGCCATCCTGTCATTGTGATGTTTCGTAGAATTTGCATATTACCGGATCATCACCGTTCTTGTTGGCTTTTTTGAACATGATTAATTTCTTTTCTGAGATGGGGTAGTTTGTGGTGATAACCCAGTTGACTTCCAACTCCTCTCCTAGCCAAATCTTCTTTTTGCTCTTTTTAGTGGGAAAGCACGGCTCAGAGAGTGTCAGCGATGTACAGCTCTTTCCCTGGCTTATAAGGTAAACTTTGGAGCGTGTACCCTCTGTAGTCTGAGAAGCATCTCCTTTGCAATCTCATGGGAGCTTTGGTGGAGTGGCTTTTTTGAAGATACTCTCAGCGGTTTGTGATCACTCTCAACTTTAAAATGTCTCTGCCATATAATATAACTGGTGGGAATTTCTCACACCCATAAATACATATGGCAAGTAATTCCTTTTTCAATTTGGCGCAATATCTGCGCTGACAGTCAGTAAGCGCTCGTGAATCCACACGCTAACAGGCCTTCCATCTTGCAGTATTTACAGCTCCTATGCCTCTCGAACTGGCATCCACAGACAATGTCACAGGTGCTTTCACATCATAGAGAATTGAATGTTGGTGCATTTGTCACCAACTTCTTCAATTGTTCATAGCTTTGCTTTTGCTCCTCTTCCCAATGCCATGCCGTGTCATTCTCTAGCAGCTTTCTCAGTGGAGCGCTGACCTCAGACAGGTTTGGGGAATGAACTTCTTTGCAAGATATTGTATTCATGCCCATGAATCTCATCAGCTCCTGTTTGTCCTTTGTTGGTGGTAGTATATACTACAGCTCTTCACTTTTCTATCATCATCTGCTTTCAGCCCATCAGTGCTGAGTACATGACCTATGTACTCTGATTCTCTGTACTTCTGATTTTACATTTTGTTTCTGTTCAATTTCAAGTTGTACTCCCTTGCTCTCTCCAAAGACCTTTATCAATCTCTGATCATGTTCCTCGATTGTGTTCACCCCGTACACTAAGCAAAATCATGATAATGTTGACTACTCCTTCCAGGCCTTCAATCATTTGTGCCACGGATCTCTGGAACACCTCAGATGCAGAAGAGATTCCAAAGGGTAGACGGAGGAACCGATATCTCCCTATAGGAGTGTTGAATGTGCACAACTTGGAACTTTCTTCGTCCAGTTTAATTTATCAAAACCCTTGATTTGCGTCTAGCACCAGAAATGTACTTTGCTTTCGGCATGCGGGAGACAACCTCTTCAACAGTTAGCAGTGGATAGTGCTCTCGTTTTATTGCCTGATTAAGATCCTGTGGATCCATGCATTACTCTCGTCTCTTTTTTCGGTGTGACCACCGTCACCATGCTACTCACCCAGTCTGTCGGTTCTATTTGTCTTGTTATCACCTCCATTCTGTGTTCCATCTGTGTAGTTCTTCCACTACTTTGTCCCTGAGAGCCACTGGAACCTTTCTTGGTGAAATTAGTTGGATCAATCTGAAATATGGTGTATCCCTTGGTAAACATCCTAAACCAGAACACAAGTCATCAAAGTCATTCAGAATGTCATTGTCTTTTTTTATATCATATACACTCTCCACCAAGCCTAATTAAGTGCCATGTTTTTCTTTCCCAGTATTGTTGGAACATTTTTGCTGCGTGATCTCAAACTCAATCTTGTGTTTCTGTCCTTTGTGCACACAAGTGAGTTCTCTCTTGCCCAATGGCGCCGACTGGTGGCCGAAATATGCAACAAGCCTGCAGGTGGATTTTTTCAGCTTTCCTCCGATGTCGAGTGAGTTGAACGTGTCTGCTGACATTACATTGCAACCTGCACCAGTATCAAGCTTAAATTTCACCTTTCTCCTGTTTATCTTCAGTTCTTCAGTCCACTCATCGCCATCCTCCATCTCTGCATTGTCAATCTTTTTGATGCATAATTCTTGTTCCACATTGATTGTGCCAATGAACATGTTATGTTCACTGTCACTCTGTTCCACAGCATGCATTTTCCTTGTGTGGCCTTGTGCCTTGCACATCTTTGCAAAATGATTCTTTTTCTGGCATGACTTACACGCCTGACCAAAAGCTGGACATTTCTTGTATTTCATGTTTATATATCCACACTATTATGCAATCAAATCCCTTTTGCTCATCCTGTGACGCTGGCTTTGTTCTGCCCTTTTCAGCTCTTTCTGTCTTAGCTGTATTCACAGGTCTTATTTTATGCACTTCAACTTCTTCATTGAGCATTTTAACTTGACTTGACGTGATCTCATTTGGCACGGCAGACATCAATAGGCTTTTTCTAACGTAAGATCCGCCTCTCTTAATAGTCTTCTTACACTTATCATCTCGTATAGCCACATACAATCCTGTCACGTATCAAAGAGTCATTGTAAAAGTCCAAACTCCACAATCTTTGGCTTGCTCTTCAACTCCGTCACGTGTAGGCGTCTATGGTCTCTGTCAGTCCTTGAGCAGAAGAACATATGTCGGGTGTATGGAAGGAAGGTTCTTTCTTAGGGCTCACAGTAATCTTTGAACTTTTCTCTTTCAACACTTGAATTTTTGTCTTTCTCAGCTTTCACTGAAGACAAACGTGTTGTAAACCTTTATCGCCTCTTCATCCGCCACGTTGCAGAAAATTAGCACACTGCACCGCCTCAGAACTTTTTCAGCTTATTCCGGCTAGCAGTACAAAACAGCTCCAACTTCTGGATCCATAATTTCCAGTTTTCCGCAAGATTACCTCCTAGGCTCAAACTTGACGGTGGCTGTAAATGTGCCATTTTTTTCTTTTCTCTTTTATCATTCCTTGATTTCTTCTGACAACATGTTTTTTATTGATGTGACTCGGACACATGCGCTGCTTAGAATCGAAAACACGTCTTTACTTGTTGTCCGCCATTATACAAGTACATGCAATTACGTCCTGACGTCATACAACCTGAACTACGGAAACACACACAATACATTACAATGTCCACTAATATCCGTCGACTCATCAAGTTGCAAGGCAAATTTCTTACTGATGCGCATCTTTTCCAAAACAACAGTTTCGATGTCCACAGACATGTCATCAATACGTCTGGCAATTGTATTATCTGAGAGAGGCACTTTAGCTATCTCTTTGGCCGCGTCAGGGCCAAGCATCTCATTCACAATGGCTTTACAAGCTGGCAGTATTTTCAACCAGTGCTGGCAGTGATTTTCAACCAGTGTGCCGCGGCACACTAGTGTGCTGCGGCACACTGGTTGAAAATCACTGCGGTAGCCCATGTATTGGTCGGCCGGTTGGATATGGAGTTAGAATCATGCCAAAACCCCACACACAAACAACATGTTTTACTCACGCACAATGATCCACACACACACACAAAACGTGTTTTACTCACGCACAATGATTCACAGACACACTCTGTGAATCATTGTGCGTGTAGAAACATATATTTCTACAAGTACGGAACTAAAAGTTGTGCGTACAAAACAAATTCCTTCAAGTACAAAACAATTCTACAAGTACGGAACTTTTAGTTCCGTACTTGTAGAATTGTTTTGTACTTGAAGGAATTTGTTTTGTACGCGCAACTTTTAGTTCCGTACTTGTAGAAATATGTTTCTGAGTGTGTTTGTGAATCATTGTGCGTGAGTAAAACACGTTTTGTGTGTGTGTGGATCATTGTGCGTGAGTAAAACACGTTTTTTGTGTGTGTGGGGTTTTGGCATGATTCTAACTCCATAGTTGGATCTCCGTGCGTGAATATACAATTCCCTTCCTATTGCTTCATAGTTACCATACCAAAACTTTAACAAATAAAGTGAGTCAAAAGCTAGCCTGATTCGAGTACCATTTCTAAAGAACATGACATTCTTAAGAAATAAGCTACAGGAGAAATAATTTTGGATCGTTTTCCTGCTGTTTGTGTTTAGCAGCTGTGTCAGATTCAATGCTGCTGTTATTTCATGTCCATACAGTTCTTCTGTCATTCTGAATTTATAAGAAACAGTTAAATAATTTTGGACAGTTCCCTGCCCGCCGTGCTGGGTAAATAAATGGAGAGAGAAACAGACCCTCCAAAGATATTGTTATGATTTTGGGATTTTTTTGCTGGCCTCTAGTGGCTACTATGACCTTGTGTTTTCATGCTTCTGTTTGGGTTCGGCCATCTTGGGTTTGCCACCTGAGGTTAATCTGTTGATTACCATGTGTCCAATTAAGTGTGGGTACTTAAACCTTGTTTTCAGTTCCTGCTGTGCTGGGTTTTTGTCCAAACGCCCATAGTAAGCTTACGCTAAGAACTTTACTCTGTTTATCGTATATTCGCCTTTTTGAGTTTTTTGAGAACTATCATTTTGGATTTTGGAATATACCTTGTTTTACCTTTTGTCTGGAACTCCTGAGTTTTTGGAACGTGTAATTAAAACTTTTCATTGGAGACTACCTCTGCATCTGAGTCCGGTTTAAGCCCTGTTCCAGTGTAACAGATATAATTCTGTTTCAGTCTTTTTGTGTATTGAATGTTCAAAAGAGTTAAATAGGCTTATTGCCAAGGTATATGTCTTTGTCTGCTTCAGCACTGAGCTTAGGACAGCAACACAAGAGCCACACAGGTAGGCTGAGTCGCTGTCCTCAGTGCCGCAGAAAAGCGCTGAAACGGAAATGAAGGGGAACCCGTTTTTTTTTGGCTTATTTTAACTGTCCCATCCAGTTTTCTGGAGGCCCACCCACAATCAAAATCCTGGCGCCACAAGTGGCCCAGAGGGAAAAGAAAAATGCCTGCGTAATTTTTTTTTAATGCTTTATTGTGCATTCACATTTTTATAATGTTTTATGAAAATAAAATGCTTTACCTAAATAAACAAAATGCCCAGTTTATTATAGCTTTGAATAGCTACCTGACTGCTGTGCTGCTTATCCCCAAACATATAAAATCCAATTTAAGTTATTTCTTAGTAAAATGAATATAACTGAGACAAACCATATATATATCTTTAGAGCTGTCATAGTTAACGCGTTAATCGTGATGCGATTAATTAAAAAAAATAACGCATTTATGTTTTTTAAATCGTGGTTAATCGCGGCCCATTTTGTAATCTGCTGGACTGGAGGAGTGTCCCTCCTGGACACTGGAGGAGGGTTCCTCCAGGAGCGTTCCTCCAGGAGTGTTCCTCTAGTGTCCAGCAGATGGCGGTAACGCACCTTCATGGTTGGTTGCCAACTGACACGAAGCACCCAAGACGAAGAAGAAGAGTGAGAGCGGCACCAACAGAGTGATTGCTCTGGGCACCAACACGTCTGCCGACTTCTTCATTCAAACCGTCATGGAAAAAAATACACCTGGGCTTCTAAATGGGTCGTTTAGCTTTAAAAAGCGTCAAGACGGCTCAGTCGACCAAAAAAAGGTAGTATGCGCCTTGTGTCCGGCGGAATTTAACTATCACCGAAGCACTAGCAGTCTGAGCTACCACCTCCAAGCTAAGCATGCCGGTGCAGTCCAGGCTAGAGAGGCTAATAGCAAGAAGCTTCATCAAAGCTCTATGTTTGAGTGTGTGAGTCGTCGCCGACCAGTGGATGAAGCCAAGTTAACTACTGAGGTGGCGAAATGGGTGGCAGCGGACTGTAGACCGCTAAACATCGTTGAAGATGCGGTTCTGCGAGGCGTTCTTCATTTGGCAACTGCCGATCCGTCATACACATTACCGTCGCGGGGGACAATCTGTAAACGCATATATGACCTGTACGAGACTGAGAAGGCAAGTAAACTGGAACTCCTGAAAACTGCACATGCTGTCGCATTAACAGGGGATCACTGGACGTCAGTCAGCAACAAAAATTTTCTTGGAGTAACTGCACATCATATAGACAATGAATGGACATTGACATCGTTTGCTTTAACAGTGCAACATACAGAAGAACGACACTTTGCTGAAACATGTGCGCAGCATTTCACAGACGTTGCAGAGAAATGTGATATTGCAAAAAAGGTGACAACAATTGGCACAGACAGTGCAAGGAATATGGTTGCGGCAGCAAGACTTATGCCATATGAATGCCGTGCATTGCGCACAGTATACAGAGGTCGATTATCACGTCAGTCCGTGACAGTGGTTTGGAGACTGTGCTGGCAAAATGCCACAAGCTGGTAGGACATTTTAAACATAGTCCAGCTAACGCTGAAGGACTGCGACGCAAACAAGTGGAGAGGGGGCAGAAAGAGGAACCTCTAATCCAAGATGTTACCACCAGGTGGAACTCCACCTTGAGCATGATTACTCGGCTTCACAGAAACAAAGATGCTCTTAGAGCTGCACTTGACCTCCATCAGCAGAGGAGCACTCCAGCCATGCTGACCGATGCCGAATTGGAGAAAATCAAAAAGTTTGAACCCTGCAGGTAAGCTACTTAAAAAATAAAATAAAAACACAGTAATTTTGAATTGATGTGGTAGAAAATGCACAGATTATTGTCTCTTTAATAATTGGCAAGTAATTGCATTATTGCAACAAAAGTATGATGCTGTTGTTGTAGTCTAAGCTGGTAGATAAAGTTGTTGTTCCTGTGGTGTGGTGGCAGGAGAAACTGTTGTATTAGATAGTTTTGCATCTATGAATTATTAGCTCTTAATAATTGCACTTTATTTTTCATGGCAGGTATGTGACTGAGCTTTTGGGTGGAGAACAGTACATTTCCTGTTCTGTGGTCCTGCCTGCACTGTGCCATTTGATGCGGGTGATGGAATCTTCTGACGATGATCCAGCCTACGTGGTCCGGTTTAAACAGCCCTTCACAACTGACCTTTCAAAGCGGAAAGAAAGCACCAATGTCTGATGGTTGAAAGTGGCGACAGCGCTCGACCCCAGATTTAAAGATCTAAAATGCCAGATCTGAAAGGGAGGGGGTCTGGGGGTTGATTAAAGAAGAGATTGGCCTGCAGCCTAACAAAGAAACAACAGAGCCAGAACCACCAAAAAAGATGAACCTCCTGTTGGTTGCATCAGATTCAGAAGATGAAGATGAGGCAGCACATGATGCTTGTGTTGATCTGTACAGAGCAGAGCCCTGCACCTCTATGGAAACCTGTCCAATGAAATGGTGGTTTGAGCATGCAGGGGCCTACAAAAGCTTGGCACTTCTTGCTCAGAAGTACTTGGCTACACCTGCAACGACAGTACCATGTGAAAGACTATTCTCACTGTCTGGTCACATTGTACAAAAGAAAAGAGCAGCACTGTCCACTGAAAATGTTACCAGACTGGTCTGCCTTAGCAATTGGCTTAAGAAATAGGAGAAAAGTTAGCACTAACAGTTTAGAGTAGAGGTCTTCGGGAAAAACCGACAACCCGAAAACCCGAGGTTCCGACCCGACCCGGCTCGGGTTTGGGTCCACTCACAAGAAGTGACTCCGGGGCCGGGTCGGAACCGGTGGAGTTTGTCTCGGGTCTCGGGTCTCTTATTGTGAAAGGCCGGGTCCTACAGTACCCGAGAGGTCCCGGCGACGGTTAAACAATCGAGTTGCCGTAGCGCGTTGTTACCGCGGTAACGTTACGCTCTGCAAAGCACAATGGAAACTCCAAAATTATAATGTTAAATTAAACAAGAGGAAATGTTCTCCTGGATTAGCGTTAGCAACGGCTAAGAAGAAGGATTACAGTACATGACCATCTAATCAAGAAAATGACGACGTGGATTTATTTATGTTTATCACGTTATGGCCAGGGGTGGGGGCTGGCAGCGGCCGCAGCCGGACTACGTTTAGGTAAGAAACAGAAACTAAAGTAATAGCTTATAAAAACAAGTCTTATTTAACGCTAGACAACTTGTATTAAATCATAAAGCAACTCGGGAATTTCGGGTCCACGGGTTTTTAAGGGTTCGGTTCGGTTTCGGAACTCGTATTTACAATAATGGCTCGGGGCCAGTCGGGTCCGGTTCCAATTTTCTCGGGTCCATTTCGGCTCGGATCTCATATTTACAATAATAGCTCGGGGCCAGTCGGCTCCGGGTCCAATTTTCACGGGTCCATTTGGGTTCGGGTCCGTCAAATTGGACCCGTGAAGACCTCTAGTTCAGAGTTAAGAATCTGATGGCTCTAATGACTGCAGTTTTTCATTCATTTAACTGTCATTAGGCCCTGTTCTGTTTGGGCCTTTCAGTTTGAAATAACTCTTGTGTTACATATTTTCCATGATTTCAGGTGGGGGATTAGTTGTCTAAGATTTTCCATGGTTTCAGGTGAGGGATTAGTTGTCTGAATTGACTGTTTTCCTTGGAGCATGCCATAATGAATTATACATGAATTTCCTGTTGTTATTATGACATTCCTCAGCTTTAAGTTAAACATAATTGTATTTGAAAGAAGAAATAAAAGATAAAATACATTTTATCTTTGTGTTTACTGATTCTAACCAAGACACTTTGATAAAAATTGCTTTATATTTTTAATATAGAGATTAATCGCGAGTTAACTATGGAAAAAATGCGATTAAAAAAATTAATCTTTTCACAGCCCTAATATATATTGATCGGACCTAACCACCTCCATCACTCCAGTCACATCTGTTTCTGTTGTCTGGTTTTGGATTGGACTGTCCTTTCCTCTCCGTTCTCCATCTGTGCCCACGACTTGCTGGCGGATCTGGCCCACAGGAAAGTAGGCTATCTGGAAATTGGTTGCTAGCTAGCCAGCTGGTAACTAGCTGGAT
>OLKM01004565.1:0-21567 GCA_900291075.1 Melanogrammus aeglefinus | reverse complement strand
TAAATCTCACTAAATGGTTATAATGCCACTCTCAACCATTTGGAAGTGGAATTTGTTTCATTTTGACAAAAAGAAACAAAACCATTTGTCAGTCAAAGGGTTTCTTTCGCCTCTGAAAAAGCGTTTTTGCACACATAAAAACAAGAAATGTTGATATTTCTCGTTATGTATCAATGCCAAACGCTTGTTAGCTAATCCCACCAAATTAGGTGTATATGCCACTCTTCCACCATTGACAGTGGAATGAATTCATTCTTGAGCAAAAAAACAAACATTTGTCAAAAAGGTGTATCATTCGCTCTGAAAAGCGTTTTCACCAACATAAAAACAAGAAATTTGATATTTCTGCTTAATATCAATGCAAATGCCGCCCTACAAATCTCACCAAATAGTTTATAATGCCACTCTCCACCATTTGGAAGGTGGAATTTATTCATTTTGAGCAAAAAAACAAACAATTTTCAGTTTACGGTGTTCGTTCGCTCTTGAAAAGCTGGTTTTGCACACATAAAACGAGAAAGGGTTGATATTTCTGTTATTATTAATCGCAAACGCGTGCTAATCTCACCAAATAGTTATAATGGCCCACTCTTACCACCATTTGGACCATGTTAATGTATTCATTTTGAGCAAAAAAACAAACATTTGTAAAAAGTGTGTTCTCTTCGCTCTAAAAAGCGTTTGCACAACATTAAAAACAAGAAATGTTGATTATTTCTGTTACATATCAATGCAAATGCGCTACAAATCTCACCAAAATAGTTTTTATGCCACTCCTCAACCATTTGGAAGTGGAAATTTAATTCATTTTTGAGCAAAAAAAAACAAACATTTGTCAAAAAGGTGTTCTATTTCGCTCTGAAAAGCGTTTGCACACATAAAAACAAAGAAACTGTGATATTTCGTTATTATCAAATGCAAACGCCAGTTACTCAATCTCACCATAAATAGTTATAATCGCCACTCTCCACCATTTGGGAAGTGGAATTTATTAGCATTGTTGGAGCAAAAAAAACAAACATTCGCAAAAAGGTGTTCTTTCGCTCTGAAAACGTTTTTGCACACATACAAAACAAGAAAAATGTTGATATTTCTGTTAATTTCAATGCAAAACGTGCTATTGAACTTCACGAAATGGTATAAATGCCCACTCTCCACCATTTTGGAAGTGGAATTTATTCATTTTGAGCAAAAAAAACAAACATTTGTCCAAAACGGCTGTTCTTTCACTTCTGAAAAGCGTTTTGCACATAAAAACCAAGAAATGTTGATATTTCTGTTATTATCAACTAAACGCGTTACTAATCTCACCAAATAGTTATAATGCCACTCTTCCACCATTGGAAGTGGAATTTATTCATTTTGAGCAAAAAAAACAACATTGGTTCAAAACGGGTTTCTTCGCTCTGAAGAAGCATTTTGCACACATAAAAACAAGAAATGTTGAAATTTCCGTTAATTTCAATGCAAACGTGTTACTAATCTCCCAAAATGGTTATAATGCCCACTCTCCACCCATTTGGAAGTAGGAATTTATTTATTTTTGAGCATAAAAAAAACAACATTGGTCAAACGGCGTGTTCTTTCCGCTCTGAAAAGCATTTTGCACACATAAAAACAAGAAATAGTTATTTATTCTGTTAATTTCAATGGCAAACGCTTCTACTAATCTCCCCCAAATGTTTATAAATGCCCACTCTTCCACCATTTGGAAGTGAAATTATTTTCATTTTGACCGCGAAAAACAAACATTTGTCAAAAGGTGTTCTCTTCGCTCTGAAAAGCGTTTGCCACACATAAAACAAGAAATTTGATATTTCGTTAATTTTCAATTCAAACGTGTTACAATCTTCCCAAAATGGTTATAATGCCACTCTCCACATTTAAGTGGAATTTATTTATTTTGAGCCAAAAATAACCATTGGACAAAAAGAGGGTGTTCTTTTCGCTCTGAAAAGCGTTTTGCACAACATAAAACAAGAAATGTTGATATTTCATGTTATTTATCAATGCAATGCGCTACAATCTCACCAAATAGTTGTATAATGCCACTCTCCACCCATTTTGGAAGTGGAATTTTACTTCATTTGAGCAAAAAAACAAACATTTGTCAGTAAAGCGTTGTTCGTTCCTCTGAAAAGTGTTTTGCACACATTGAAAACAAGAAATGTTGATATTTCTGTTATTATCAATGCAACGCGTACTAATCTCACCCAATATAGTTATAATGCCACAATTCCACCATTTGGAAGTGGAATTTATTTATTTTGAGCAAAAAAAACAACATTGGTCAAAACTCGGTGTTCTTCACTCTGGAAAAGCATTTTGCACACATAGAAAAGCGAAAAATGTGATATTTCTGTTAATCATATCAATTGGCAAATGCGCTACAAAAATCTCACCAAAAGTTATAATGCCCACTCTCCACCCATTTGAACGTTGAACATTTAATTCATTTTTGAGCCAAAAAAGACACAACATTTGTCAACACGGATGTTCTTTCTACTCTTGAAAAGCGTTTTGGCACATAAAAACAAAGAAATGTTTTGATATTTCTGTTATTATCAATTGCAACACGCGTTACTAATTCTCACCACAAATTAGTTATAATTCCACTCTCACCATTTGGGGAGTATGGAATGGGAATTGATTCATTTTTGAGCCAAAAAAACACAACATGTCAAAACGATGTCAATAATACACTCAACATATATTATGAAAACGCATTTTTGCAACACATAAAAAGAATTAAATGTTGATATCTTCCCGTTAATTCAATGCAAACGTGTTACTAATCTCCCCAAAATGGTTCATAAACTGCCACTCTCCACCCCCTCGACAGCCTCCATTTCACTCTCGGCCCGCAAAAAAACAAAAACATTTGTCAAAAAGGTGCGTGTCGCTCTGGAAAAGCGTTTTTGCACCACATTAAAAACAATAAATGTTGATATTCTGTTATTATCAATGCAAAACGCCTATCTTATACTCACCCAAATAGTTATAATGCACTCTCCACCATTGGAAGTTGAATGCTATTCATTTGAGCAAAAAAAACAAACATTTTGTCAAAAAGGTGTTCTTTCGCCTCTGAAAAGCGTTTTGCACACATAAAAACAAGAAAGTTGATATTTCTGTTAATTTCAATGCAAACGTGCATTAATTCTCACCCAAAATGGTTATTAAATGCCACTCTCCCACCATTTGGAAGTGTGAATTTATTCATTTTGAGCCAAAAAAACAAACATTTTGTTCAATAACGGTTGTTCTTTTCACTCTGAAAGCCGTTTCCTGCAACATAAAAACAGAAAATGTTGATATTTCTGTTATATCAATGCTAATCGCGTTACAAATCTCACCAAAATAGTATATGCCACTCTCCACCATTTGAAGTGGAATTTATTTCATTTGAGCAAAAAAAACAACATTGGTCAAAACGGTGTTCTTTCGCTCTGAAAAGCATTTGCACACATTAAAAACTATAAGAAATGTGATATTTCCGTAATTTCAATTGCAAACGTTCCTTACTAATCTCCCAAAATGCTATTATAATGCCCACTCTCCACCATTGGAAGTGGGAATTTATTTATTTTTGAGCAAAAAAAATACAAAACATTGGTCTCAAAAACGGTGTTCTTCGCTCTGAAAAAGCATTTTGCACACATTAAAAACAAGGAATGTTGATATTCTTCTGTTAATTCAATGCACAAACGCTTTTACTAATTCTCCCCAAATGGTTATAATGCCACTCTCCACCATTTGGAAGTGGAATTTCATTCATTTGATGCGCAAAAAACAAACATTTGTTCAAAAAATGTGTTCTTTCGCTCTGAAAAGCGTTTTGCCACACATAAAAACAAGAAATGTTGATATTTCCGTTAATTTCAATTCAAACGTTGTTTACTAATCTCCCAAAATGGTTATATGCCACTCTATCCACCATTTGAAGTGGAATTTATTATTCTTGAGCAAAAAAAAAATTGGACAGAAAGGGTGTTCTTTCGCTCTGAAAAGCGATTTTGCACACATTAAAAACAAAGAAATTTGATTATTTTGTTATTATCAATGCAAATGCGCCTACAAATCTCACCAAATATCGTATAATGCACTTCTCCCACCATTTGGAAGTGGAAGATTTATTCATTTGAGCAAAAAAACAAACATTGTCAAAACGGTTGTTCTTTCACTCTGACAAAAAGACGTTTTGCACATAAAAAACAAGAAATGTTGATATTTCTGTTATTATCCAATGCAAACGCGGTTACTAATCTCAACCAAATAGTAATAATTGCCACTCTCCACCATTTCTGGAAGTGGAATTTATTCATTTTGAGCAAAAAAAAACACATTGGGTCAAAACGGTGATTCTTCGCTCTGAAAAGCATTTTGCACCAACATTAAAAAACAAGTAAATGGTTTGATATTTCGTTAATATTCCAGATGGCAACGGTGTTAACACTAATCTCCCAAAAACTGTCAGTTGTATAATGCAACAACTCTCCCACCATTGGAAGTGGAATATTTATTTTGAGCAAAAAAAAACATTGGACAAAAAGGGTGTTCTTTCGCTTCTGAAAGCGTTTTGCACCACATAAAAACAAGAAATGTTTATATTTCTGTTGATTATTCAATGCAAATGCCTACAAAGCTCACCAAATAGTTATAATGCCACTCTCCACCATTTGGAAAGTGGGAATTTATTCATTTGAGCCAAAAAAAAACAAAACATTTGTCAGTAAAGGTGTTCGTTCGCTCTGCAAAAGTTGTTCTTGCACACATTGAAAACAAGAAATGTTGATATTTCTGTTATTATACAATGCAAACGCGTTACTAATCTCACCGAAAATAGTTATAATGCCACATTCCACCCATGGAAGTGAATTTATTTATTTTGAGCAAAAAAAACAACATTGGTCAAACGGTGTTCTTCACTCTGAAAAGCATTTTGCACACATAAAAACAAGAAATGTTTGCGATATTTCTGCTTAATATCAATGCAAATGCGCTTACAAATCTCACCAATAGTTATAATCCCACTCTCCACCATTTGGAAGTTTGAATTTATTCATTTTGAGCAAAAAAAACAAACCATTTGTTCAAAACCGGTGTTCTTTCACCTCTGAAAAGCGTTTTGCACATTAAAAACAAGCAAATGTTGATATTTCTGTTATTATCAATGCAAACGCGTTACAATCTCACCAAAATAGGTTATAATTCCACTCTCCACCATTTGGAAGTGGAATGTATTCATTTGAGCCAAAAAAACAAACATTTGTCAAAAAAGGTGTCTCTTTCGCTCTGAAAAGCAGTTTTGCACACATAAAAACAAGAAATGTTGATTATTTCCGTTAATTTCAAATGCAAACGTGCTATTAATCTCACCAAATTGGTCATAATGCCACTCTCCACCATGTATGGATAGTAGAATTTAGTTCAATTGGTCTGAGCAAATAAAACAAACATTCTGTCAATAACGGAAATACGTTTCTTTCACTCTTTGTAAAAGCGTTTTTGCACATAAAAACAAGGAAAGTGTTAGTGATATTTCTGTTATTATCAATTCGCATAATGCTCGTACTAATCATCACCAAATAGAACATTATAATGCCACTCTCCACCATTTTGGAAGGTGGAATTTATTCATTAATTGAGCAAAATAAAACAAACATATTGGTCGTCAAAACGGTGTTCTTTCGCTCTGAAAAGCATTTTGCACACATAAAGAATACAAGAAATGATGGTATTCTAATAGGATCCGTTTCAATTACAATGGCACAACGTTGTTTACTAGATCTTCCCAAGAATGGTATATAAATGCACTCTACCACCATTTTGGAAGTTGAATTTATTTATCTTGCAGCAAAAAAAAACAACATTGTGGTCCAAAACGGTGTGTTCCTCTTTTTCGCGCTCTGAATATGCCCTCTTTGCACACATAAGAATACAACGATACATGTTGATATTTCTCTGTGTAAATTTCAATGGTCAATACGCTTTACATATATCTAACTCCTTCACATGTGCTCTTATAATGCCACTCCAACCCTCATTTGGAAGTGGAATTTATTCATTTATTGAGCGAAAACAAACACTTGCTTTTGTCAAAGAAGTGTGTTCTTTCGCTCTGAAAAAGCCTGTCTTTCGCACACATAAAAACAAGAATGTTAGATATTCCGTTTAATTTCATTTCCAAACGTGTTACTAATCTCCCAAAATGGTCTATAATGCCACTCTTCCCACCATTTGGAAGTGGATTTATTTATTTGTTGAGCAAAAAAAACATTGGACAAAAGGGTGTTCTGTCGCTCGTGGAAAAGCGTTTTGCACAACATTAAAAGACCAAGAAATGTTTGCATATTTCTGTTATTATCTCAATGCAAATGCGCTACAAAATCTCACCAAATGGTTATAATGCCACTCTCCACCATTTGGAAGTGGAATTTATTTATTTTGAGCAAAAAAAACATTGTCAGTAAAGGTGTTCTTTCGCTCTGAAAAGCATTTTGCACACATAGAAAAGAAGAAGTGTTGAGATATTTCTGTTATTTCAATGCAAACGTGCTATTAATCTCACCAAATAGTTATATAATGCCACTCTCAACCATTTGGAAGTGGAATTTTGTTCATTTTGAGCAGAAAAAACAACAACATTGGTCAAAAAGGTGTTCTTTCACTCTGAAAAGCGTTTTGCACAACATAAAAACAAGAAATGTTGATATTTCTGTTATTTATCAATGCAAAACGCGTTACTAATCTCACCAAATAGTTATAATGCCACTCTCCACCATTTGAAGTGGAATTTATTCATTTTGAGCAAAAAAAAACAACATTGGTCAAACGGGGTTCTTTCGCTCTGAAAAGCATTTTGCACACATAAAAACAAGAAATGTTGATATTTCCGTTAATTTCAATGCAAACGTGTTACTAATCTCCCCAAATGGTTATAATGCCACTCTCCACCATTTGGAAGTGGAATTTATTCATTTTGAGCGAAAAAACAAACATTTGTCAAAAAGGTGTTCTTTCGCTCTGAAAAGCGTTTTGCACACATAAAAACAAGAAATGTTGATATTTCTGTTATTATTAATGCAAACGCGTTACTAATCTCACCAAATAGTTATAATGCAACTCTCCACCATTTGGAAGTGGAAGTATTCATTTTGAGCAAAAAAACAACATTTGTCAAAAAAGGTGTTCTTTTCACTCTGAAAAGCGTTTTTGCACACATAAAAACAAGAAATGTTGATATTTCTGTTATTATCAATGCAAACGCGTTACTAATCTCACCAAATAGTTATAATGCCACTCTCCACCATTTGGAAGTGGAATGTATTCATTTTGAGCAAAAAAACAAACATTTGTCAAAAAGGTGTTCTTTCGCTCTGAAAAGCGTTTTGCACACATAAAAACAAGAAATGTTGATATTTCTGTTAATATCAATGCAAATGCGCTACAAATCTCACCAAATAGTTATAATGCCACTCTCCACCATTTGGAAGTGGAATTTATTCATTTTGAGCAAAAAAACAAACATTTGTCAAGTAAAGGTGTTCGTTCGCTCTGAAAAGTGTTTTGTACACATAAAAACAAGAAAGGTTGATATATTTCTGTTATTATTAATGCAAACGCGTGTTACTAATCTCACCAAATAAATAGTTATAATGCTACTCTCACACACATTTGGGAAGGTGAATGTATTCATTTTGAGCCAAAAAACAAACAATTTGATATTCAGTAAAAGGTGTTCTTTCGCCTCTAAAAAGCGTTTTGCACACATAAAAACAAGAAATGTTGATATTTCTGTTAATATCAATGCAAATGCGCTACAAATCTCACCAAATAGTTATAATGCCACTCTCCACCATTTGGAAGTGGAATTTATTCATTTTGAGCAAAAAAACAAACATTTGTCAAAAAGGTGTTCTTTCACTCTGAAAAGCGTTTTGCACACATAAAAACAAGAAATGTTGATATTTCTGTTATTATCAATGCAAACGCGTTACTAATCTCACCAAATAGTTATAATGCCACTCTCCACCATTTGGAAGTGGAATGTATTCATTTTGAGCAAAAAAAACAAACATTTGTCAAAAAGGTGTTCTTTCGCTCTGAAAAGCGTTTTGCACACATAAAAACAAGAAATGTTGATATTTCTGTTAATTATCAATGCAAACGCGTGTTACTAATCTCACCAAATGGTTATAATGCCACTCTCCACCATTTGGAAGTGGAATGTATTCATTTTGAGCAAAAAAAAACAAACATTTGTCAAAAAGGTGTTCTTTCGCTCTGAAAAGCGTTTTGCACACATAAAAACAAGAAATGTTGATATTTCTGTTAATTTCAATGCAAACGTGCTATTAATTCTCACCAAAATGGTTATAATGCCACTCTTCCACCATTTGGAAGTGGAATTTATTCATTTTGAGCAAAAAAAACAACATTGGTCAAAACGGTGTTCTTTCGCTCTGAAAAGCATTTTGCACACATAAAAACAAGAAATGTTGATATTTCTGTTAATATCAATGCAAATGCGCTACAAATCTCACCAAATAGTTATAATGCCACTCTCCAAAAACAAGAAATGTTGATATTTCTGTTAATTTCAATGCAAACGTGTTACTAATCTCCCCAAATGGTTATAATGCCACTGTCCACCATTTGGAAGTGGAATTTATTCATTTTGAGCAAAAAAAACAACATTGGTCAAAACGGTGTTTTTTCGCTCTTAAAAGCATTTTGCACACATAAAAACAAGAAATGTTGATATTTCCGTTAATTTCAATGCAAACGTGTTACTAATCTCCCCAAAATGGTTATAATGCCACTCTCCACCATTTGGAAGTGGAATTTATTCATTTTGAGCAAAAAAAACAACATTGGTCAAAACGGTGTTCTTTCGCTCTGAAAAGCATTTTGCACACATAAAAACAAGAAATGTTGATATTTCTGTTAATTTCAATGCAAACGCTTTACTAATCTCCCCAAATGGTTATAATGCCACTCTCCACCATTTGGAAGTGGAATTTATTCATTTTGAGCGAAAAAAACAAACATTTGTCAAAAAGGTGTTCTTTCGCTCTGAAAAGCGTTTTGCACACATAAAAACAAGAAATGTTGATATTTCTGTTAATATCAATGCAAATGCGCTACAAATCTCACCAAATAGTTATAATGCCACTCTCCACCATTTGGAAGTGGAATTTATTCATTTTGAGCAAAAAAACAAACATTTGTCAGTAAAGGTGTTCGTTCGCTCTGAAAAGTGTTTTGCACACATAAAAACAAGAAATGTTGATATTTCTGTTATTATCAATGCAAACGCGTTACTAATCTCACCAAATAGTTATAATGCCACATTCCACCATTTGGAAGTGGAATTTATTCATTTTGAGCAAAAAAAACAAACATTGGTCAAAAAGGTGTTCTTTCGCTCTGAAAAGCGTTTTGCACACATAAAAACAAGAAATGTTGATATTTCTGTTAATATCAATGCAAATGCGCTACAAATCTCACCAAATAGTTATAATGCCACTCTCCACCATTTGGAAGTGGAATTTATTCATTTTGAGCAAAAAAACAAACATTTGTCAAAAAGGTGTTCTTTCGCTCTGAAAAGCGTTTTGCACACATAAAAACAAGAAATGTTGATATTTCTGTTATTATCAATGCAAACGCGTTACTAATCTCACCAAATAGTTATAATGCCACTCTCCACCATTTGGAAGTGGAATTTATTCATTTTGAGCAAAAAAACAAACATTTGTCAAAAAGGTGTTCTTTTCACTCTGAAAAGCGTTTTGCACACATAAAAACAAGAAATGTTGATATTTCTGTTATTATCAATGCAAACGCGTTACTAATCTCACCAAATAGTTATAATGCCACTCTCCACCATTTGGAAGTGGAATTTATTCATTTTGAGCAAAAAAAACAAACATTTGTCAAAAAGGTGTTCTTTCGCTCTGAAAAGCGTTTTGCACACATAAAAACAAGAAATGTTGATATTTCTGTTAATATCAATGCAAACGTGTTACTAATCTCCCAAAATGGTTATAATGCCACTCTCCACCATTTGGAAGTGGAATTTATTTATTTTGAGCAAAAAAAACATTGGTCAAAACGGTGTTCTTTCGCTCTGAAAAGCGTTTTGCACACATAAAAACAAGAAATGTTGATATTTCCGTTAATTTCAATGCAAACGTGTTACTAATCTCCCCAAATGGTTATAATGCCACTCTCCACCATTTGGAAGTGGAATTTATTCATTTTGAGCAAAAAAACAAACATTTGTCAAAACGGTGTTCTTTCACTCTGAAAAGCGTTTTGCACAAAAAAAACAAGAAATGTTGATATTTCTGTTTATTATTCAATGCAAACGCGTTACTAATCTCACCAAATAGTTATAATGCCACTCATCTCCACCATTTGGAAGTGGAATTTATTCATTTTGAGCAAAAAAAACAACATTGGTCAAAACGGTGTTCTTCTCGCTCTGAAAAGCATTTTTGCACACATAAAAACAAGAAATGTTGATATTTCCGTTAATTTCAATGCAAACGTGTTACTAATCTCACCAAATGGTTATAGAGCCACTCTCCACCATTTGTAAGTGGAATTTGTTCATTTTCAGCAAATAAACAAACATTTGTCAAAAAGGTGTTCTTTCGCTCTGAAAAGCGTTTTGCACATATAAAAGAAAAAATGCTGATATTTTTGTTATTATCAATGCAAACGCGTTATTAATCTCACCAAATAGTTATAATGCCACTCTGCACCATTTGGAAGTGGAATGTAGGCCTATTCATTTTGAGCAAAAAAACAAACATTTGTCAAAAAGGTGTTCTTTTGCTCTGAAAAGCGTTTTGCACACATAAAAACAAGAAATGTTGATATTTCTGTTATTATCAATGCAAACGTGTTAC
The DNA here is from genome assembly GCA_900291075.1 of Melanogrammus aeglefinus. Classification (NCBI taxonomy): domain Eukaryota; kingdom Metazoa; phylum Chordata; class Actinopteri; order Gadiformes; family Gadidae; genus Melanogrammus; species Melanogrammus aeglefinus. The sequence continues at coordinate 10,645 of OLKM01004565.1, read as the reverse complement.
TAATCTCACCAAATTAGTTATAATGCCACTCTCCACCATTTGGAAGTGGAATGTTATTTATTTTGAGCAAAAAAAACAAACATTTGTCAAAAAGGTGTTCTTTCGCTCTGAAAAGCATTTTGCACACATAAAAACAAGAAGTGTTGATATTTCTGTTAATTTCAATGCAAACGTGCTATTAATCTCACCAAATGGTTATAATGCCACTCTCAACCATTTGGAAGTGGAATTTGTTCATTTTGAGCAAAAAAACAAACATTTGTCAAAAAGGTGTTCTTTCGCTCTGAAAAGCGTTTTGCACACATAAAAACAAGAAATGTTGATATTTCTGTTAATATCAATGCAAATGCGCTACAAATCTCACCAAATAGTTATAATGCCACTCTCCAAAAACAAGAAATGTTGATATTTCTGTTATTATCAATGCAAACGCGTTACTAATCTCACCAAATGGTTATAATGCCACTGTCCACTTGAATGTCATTTTTGAGCAAAAAAAAACAAACATTTGTCAAAAAGGTGTTCTTTTCGCACTTGAAAAGCGTTTTGCACACATAAAAACAAGAAATGTTGATATTTCTGTTAATATCAATGCAAATGCGCTACAAATCTCACCAAATAGTTTGTAATGCACTCTCCACCATTTTGGAAGTGAAATTTTATTCATTTTGAGCAAAAAAAACAAACATTTGTCAGTAAAGGTGTTCGTTCGCTCTGAAAAGCGTTTTGCACACATAAAAACAAGAAAGGTTGATATTTCTGTTATTATTAATGCAAACGCGTTACTAATCTCACCAAAATAGTTATATAATGCCACTCTCCACCATTTGGAAGTGGAATGTATTCATTTTGAGCAAAAAAAACAAACATTTGTCAAAAAGGTGTTCTTTCGCTCTAAAAAGCGTTTTGCACACAATAAAAACAAGAAATGTTGATATTTCTGTTAATATCAATGCAAACGCGTTACAAATCTCACCAAATAGTTATAATGCCACTCTCTCACCATTTGGAAGTGGAATTTATTCATTTTGAGCAAAAAAACAAACATTTGTCAAAAAGGTGTTCTTTCGCTCTGAAAAGCGTTTTGCACACATAAAAACAAGAAATGTTGATATTTCTGTTAATTTCAATGCAAACGTGTTACTAATCTCACCAAATGGTTATAATGCCACTCTCCACCATTTGGAAGTGGAATTTATTCATTTTGAGCAAAAAAACAAACATTTGTCAAAACGGTGTTCTTTCACTCTGAAAAGCGTTTTGCACACATAAAAACAAGAAATGTTGATATTTCTGTTAATTATCAATGCAAACGCGTTACTAATCTCACCAAATAGTTATAATGCCACTCTCCACCATTTGGAAGTGGAATTTATTCATTTTGAGCAAAAAAACAAACATTTGTCAAAAAGGTGTTCTTTCGCTCTGAAAAGCGTTTTGCACACATAAAAACAAGAAATGTTGATATTTCTGTTAATATCAATGCAAATGCGCTACAAATCTCACCAAATAGTTATAATGCCACTCTCCACCATTTGGAAGTGGAATTATTCATTTTGAGCAAAAAAACAAACATTTGTCAGTAAATGTGTTCGTTCGCTCTGAAAAGTGTTTTGTACACATAAAAACAAGAAAGGTTGATATTTCTGTTATTATTAATGCAAGCGCGTTACTAATCTCACCAAATAGTTATAATGCCACTCTCCACCATTTGGAAGTGGAATGTATTCATTTTGAGCAAAAAAACACTAACATTTGTCAAAAAGGTTGTTCTTTCGCTCTGAAAAGCGTTTTGCACACATAAAAACAAGAAATGTTGATATTTCTGTTAATATCAATGCAAATGCGCTACAAATCTCACCAAATAGTTATAATGCCACTCTCCACCATTTGGAAGTGGAATTATTCATTTTGAGCAAAAAAACAAACATTTGTCAGTAAAGGTGTTCGTTCGCTCTGAAAAGGTTTTGACACATAAAAACAAGAAAGTTGATATTTCTGTTATTATTAATGCAACGCGTTACTAATCTCACCAAATAGTTAAATGCCACTCTCCACCATTTGGAAGTGGAATGTATTCATTTTGAGCAAAAAAACAAACATTTGTCAAAAAGGTGTTCTTTCGCTCTGAAAAGCGTTTTGCACACATAAAAACAAGAAATGTTGATATTTCTGTTAATATCAATGCAAACGCGCTACTAATCTCACCAAATGGTTATAATGCCACTCTCCACCATTTGGAAGTGGAATTTATTCATTTTGAGCAAAAAAACAAACATTTGTCAAAAAGGTGTTCTTTCGCTCTGAAAAGCGTTTTGCACACATAAAAACAAGAAATGTTGATATTTCTGTTATTATCAATGCAAACGCGTTACTAATCTCACCAAATAGTTATAATGCCACTCTCCACCATTTGGAAGTGGAATGTATTCATTTTGAGCAAAAAAACAAACATTTGTCAAAAAGGTGTTCTTTCACTCTGAAAAGCGTTTTGCACACATAAAAACAAGAAATGTTGATATTTCTGTTATTATCAATGCAAACGCGTTACTAATCTCACCAAATAGTTATAATGCCACTCTCCACCATTTGGAAGTGGAATGTATTCATTTTGAGCAAAAAAACAAACATTTGTCAAAAAGGTGTTCTTTCGCTCTGAAAAGCATTTTGCACACATAAAAACAAGAAGTGTTGATATTTCTGTTAATTTCAATGCAAACGCGCTACAAATCTCACCAAATAGTTATAATGCCACTCCTCCACCATTTGGAAGTGGAATTTATTCATTTTGAGCAAAAAAAAACAAACATTTGTCAGTAAATGGTGTTTCGTTCGCTCTGAAAAGTGTTTTGTACACATTAAAAAACAAGAAAGGTTGATATTTTCTGCTATTATTAATGCAAGCGCGTTACTAATCTCACCAAATAGTTATAATGCCACTCTCCACCATTTGGAAGTGGAATGTATTCATTTTGAGCAAAAAAACAAACATTTGTCAGTAAAGGTGTTCTTTCGCTCTGAAAAGCATTTTGCACACATAAAAACAAGAAGTGTTGATATTTCTGTTAATTTCAATGCAAACGTGCTATTAATCTCACCAAATGGTTATAATGCCACTCTCAACCATTTGGAAGTGGAATTTGTTCATTTTGAGCAAAAAAACAAACATTTGTCAAAAAGGTGTTCTTTCACTCTGAAAAGCGTTTTGCACACATAAAAACAAGAAATGTTGATATTTCTGTTATTATCAATGCAAACGCGTTACTAATCTCACCAAATAGTTATAATGCCACTCTCCACCATTTGGAAGTGGAATTTATTCATTTTGAGCAAAAAAAACAACATTGGTCAAAACGGTGTTCTTTCGCTCTGAAAAGCATTTTGCACACATAAAAACAAGAAATGTTGATATTTCCGTTAATTTCAATGCAAACGTGTTACTAATCTCCCAAAATGGTTATAATGCCACTCTCCACCATTTGGAAGTGGAATTTATTCATTTTGAGCAAAAAAACAAACATTTGTCAAAAAGGTGTTCTTTCGCTCTGAAAAGCGTTTTGCACACATAAAAACAAGAAATTTTGATATTTCTGTTATTATTAATGCAAACGCGTTACTAATCTCACCAAATAGTTATAATGCAACTCTCCACCATTTGGAAGTGGAATGTATTCATTTTGAGCAAAAAAACAAACATTTGTCAAAAAGGTGTTCTTTCGCTCTGAAAAGCGTTTTGCACACATAAAAACAAGAAATGTTGAATATTTTCTGTTATTATCAATGCAAACGGCGTTACTAATCTCACCAAATAGTTATAATGCCACTCTCCACCATTTGGAAGTGGAATGTATTCTATTTTGAGCAAAAAAACAAACATTTGTCAAAAAAGGTGTTCTTCTCACTCTGAAAAGCGTTTTGCACACATAAAAACAAGAAATGTTGATATTTCTGTTATTTATCAATGCAAACGGTTACTAATCTCACCAAATAGTTATAATGCCACTCTCCACCATTTGGAAGTGGAATGTATTCATTTTGAGCAAAAAAAACCAAACATTTGTCAAGTAAAGGTGTTCGTTTCGCTCTGAAAAGCGTTTTGCACACATAAAAAACAAGAAATGGTTGATATTTCTGTTAATTATTCAATGCAAACGCGTTACTAATCTCACCAAATAGTTATAATGCCACTCTCCACCATTTTGGAAGTGGAATGTATTCATTTTGAGCAAAAAAACAAACATTTGTCAAAAAGGTGTTCTTTCGCTCTGAAAAGCGTTTTGCACACATAAAAACAAGAAATGTTGATATTTCTGTTAATATCAATGCAAATGCGCTACAAATCTCACCAAATAGTTATAATGCCACTCTCCACCATTTGGAAGTGGAATTATTCATTTTGAGCAAAAAAACAAACATTTGTCAGTAAAGGTGTTCGTTCGCTCTGAAAAGTGTTTTGTACACATAAAAACAAGAAAGGTTGATATTTCTGTTATTAATTCAATGCAAACGCGGTTACTAATCTCCCAAAATGGTTATAATGCCACTCTCCACCATTTGGAAGTGGAATTTATTCATTTTGAGCAAAAAAAAAAACATTGGTCAAAACGGTGTTCTTTCGCTCTGAAAAGCATTTTGCACACATAAAAACAAGAAATGTTGATATTTCTGTTAATTTCAATGCAAACGTGTTACTAATCTCCCAAAATGGTTATAATGCCACTCTCCACCATTTGGAAGTGGAATTTATTCATTTTGAGCAAAAAAAACATTTGTCAAAACGGTGTTCTTTCGCTCTGAAAAGCATTTTGCACACATAAAAACAAGAAATGTTGATATTTCTGTTAATTTCAATGCAAACGTGCTATTAATCTCACCAAATGGTTATAATGCCACTCCTCCACCATTTGGAAGTGGAATGTATTCATTTTTGAGCAAAAAAAAACAACATTTGTCAGTAAAGGTGTTCGTTTCGCTCTGAAAAGTGATTTTGTACACATAAAAACAAGAAAGTGTTGATATTTCTGCTATTTTCAATGCAAGCGCTGTTACTAATCTCACCAAATAGTTAATAATGCCACTCTCCACCATTTGGGAAGTGGAATGTATTCATTTTGAGCAAAAAAAACAAACATTTGTCAGTAAAAGGTGTTCTTTTCGCTCTGAAAAGCATTTGCACACATAAAACAGGAAGTGTTGATATTTCTGTTAATTTCAATGCAAACGTGCTATTAATCTCACCAAATTGGTTATAATGCCGCTCTCCACCATTTGGAAGAGTGGAATTTGTTCATTTTGAGCAAAAAAACAAACATTTGTCAAAAGGTTGTTCTTTCGCTCTGTAAAAGCGTTTTGCACACATAAAAAAACAAGAAATGTTGATATTTCTGTTATTATTCAATGCAAACGCGTTACTAATCTCACCAAATAGTTATTATATGCACTCCTCCACCATTTGGAAGTGGAATTTATTTCATTTTTGAGCAAAAAAAACAAACATTTGTGTCAAAACGGTGTTCTTTCGCTCTGAAAAGCATTTTGCACACATAAAAACAAGAAATGTTGATATTTCCGTTAATTTCAATGCAAACGTGTTACTAATCTCCCAAAATGGTTATAATGCCACTCTCCACCATTTGGAAGTGGAATTTATTCATTTTGAGCAAAAAAACAAACATTTGTCAAAAAGGTGTTCTTTCGCTCTGAAAAGCGTTTTGCACACATAAAAACAAGAAATGTTGATATTTCTGTTATTATCAATGCAAACGCGTTACTAATCTCACCAAATAGTTATAATGCCACTCTCCACCATTTGGAAGTGGAATGTATTCATTTTGAGCAAAAAAACAAACATTTGTCAGTAAAGGTGTTCTTTCGCTCTGAAAAGCGTTTTGCACACATAAAAACAAGAAATGTTGATATTTCTGTTATTATCAATGCAAACTCTGTTACTAATCTCACCACAAATAGTTATTATAATGCCACTCTCCACCATTTGGAAGTGGAATGTATTCATTTTGAGCAAAAAAACAAACATTTGTCAAGATATAGTTGTTTCTTCACTCCTGAAAAGCGTTTTGCACACATAAAAACAAGAAATGTTGATATTTCTGTTATTAATTCAATGCAAAACGTGTTACTAATTCTCACCAAATAGTTATAATGCCACTCTCTCCACCATTTGGGAAGTGGAATGTATTCATTTGAGCAAAAAAAACAAACATTTTTAAGTAAAGGTGTTCTTTCGCTCTGAAAAGCGTTTTGCACACATAAAAACAAGAAGTGTTTGATATTTTCTGTTATATATCAATGCAAACGCTATTACTAATCTCACCAAATAGTTTATGATGCATCGTCTCCACCATTTGTGAAGTGGAATATGTATTCATTTTGAGCAAAAAAAACAAACATTTTGTCAGTAAAGTTTTCTTTTCGCTTCTGAAAAGCGTTTTGCACACATAAAAACAAGAAATGATGATATTTCGTTATTTATCAATGCAAACGCGTTACTAATCTCCCAAATAGTTATGATGCCGCTCTCCACCATTTGGAAGTGGAATAAATTCATTTTGAGCAAAAAAACAAACATTTGTCAAAACGGTGTTCTTTCTCGTCTGAAAAAAGCGTTTTTGCACACATACAAACAAGAAAGTGTTGATATTTCTGATTTCAGTGCAATCTGTTACATGCACACCAATGGTTATTAACTACACTCTCACTTACAATGCCTGTATTACTTTACCAAATGTTATAATGTCACTTGGAAGTGGAATTTATTCATTTTGAGCAAAAAAAACAACATTTGTCAAATCGGTGTTCTTTCGCTCTGAAAAGCATTTTGCACACATAAAAACAAGAAATGTTGATATTTCTGTTAATTTCAATGCAAACGCTTTACTAATCTTCCAAAATGTTTATATGCCACTCTCCACCATTTAGAAGTAGGAATTTATTCATTTTGAGCGAAAAACAAACATGTTGTCAAAAAGGTGTTTCTTTCCGCTCTGAAAAGCATTTTGCACACATAAAAACAAGAATGTGATATTTCTGTTAATTTCATGCAACGTTTTACTATCTCCCCAAATGGTTATAAAAGTGAAATGTATTCATTTTGAGCAAAAAAACAACATGGTCAAAACGGTGTCCTTTCGCTCTGAAAAGCATTTTGTACGGAAGAGGCATTAGCCCACGATATAATATATAATTTCTAAATCTCTGAAGAAAAAGTCAAAATTTTAAAAGTCGAACATTTTCGAGAAATAGAGTCAAAAGTTTGAGAAAAAAGTCGAATTTCGAAAAATTCGAAATGTTCGAGATGATAAGTCAGAAGATCTGTCAGAAATGTCACAACCCTCCACGGCAATGACATGCACTGGCGGCCAGTAGATGCAATGGCTGAGACGGTGTGGCAGAGAGACACACGCATTCCGCTTGGTGGTTCGACTGGAGACCCGGGGAGCCAAGTGCTGCGGCAGGTGGGTAAACTACTACTGTTTATGCTGCATTCTGTGATACTCAATCAGTACCCGTATATGAGCGAGTGGCGAGGTGCGGTTACGATGATGCCGCCGGGTGTTGTTGGCTAGCCACAACTATTCGGCTAGTTTGTGCCGTGTGGCTAACTTAGCCTGTGACTGCTTCGTGGAGTTCAACCAGACAACTTGGCCGCAGTAGCCTACGTCGTTTGGACATGTAAAACTACTTGGCTTTGGAAATGCGTTTAATAATATAATAATAATAATAATATAATAGTGCTAGTGGCTAGCGCCTAACACTTCTCACTAGATAGATAGATAGATAGATAGATAGATAGATAGATAGATAGATAGATAGATAGATAGATAGATAGATAGATAGATAGATAGATAGATAGATAGATAGATACATAGAATACATACATACATACATACATACATACATACATTACTTGATTTGATCCCCAAGAATCAAGGTCCCAGCAGCTGAAAGACACCACCGAATGACGTACGTACAAAATCACGACGTAAACTTTACCACACGTTGAGCATCAATGACATACACATACAATGTAAACAGGAAATACAAAGAGCAAATCAACCAAATAAACATGGACTATTGAGCAGTAAAATAGCCTACTATGGATTAAGGATGTGCATGAATGTAGGCTACTGTGAGATTGGTACTGTGATCCAGTATGAGTGTGTTGTCAAGTTGTAGTGCAAATAGTCCAACAGTGCAAACAGTGCCAGATTAAATTCTAGTGGAAATAAATATGTACAGTACAAAAGTAGAAATGTAAGCTTCAGTAAATAAAAAAACTCCACAGTGCAGATTACTTTCTTAGTCACACGCAATACAATATGTGGCTAACAGTAGCAAAAATAGCATATGTAATAACTAACAAATTCATTAGTATAAAATATAGACAATTATAAATAGACCTAACATGAATAATATAAGATTATAGCATGCAGCAAAGAAATCGCGCCTACAAGGAATCCCCTTGTTTAGTAAACATAAATTGTTGCTTAATTGCATTTCCTAAATTTAGTTCCAAACCGTAGAAGGGGGGGGACCACTACCACATAGGACGAGTTTACTCCAGGTGAAGGTTGAGCTTCAACAGACTATCACTGCACTTTTACAAATTAAACTTTCATTCTGTCCTTGTTAATTACAGCATATCCATCTCTTTCGTCAGCCGTCTCACGTGTCAGATTTCTTACGTCAGAGAGAGCCCCAGAACATGAATACAACACTTGCGAGAGGACAAGTAAAGCGTTCAGATACAATTCAGGCTGTGCTTCTGTGATAATGAATGCTGTACATGTACAGTAATGTAAACATCTAATGGCCGGTGCATGCCTCTATGAAACACTTTTTATACACGGTAGTTTTGGTCCAATTGATCGTTTTTATTTTGCTCAGACTCAGGTGGTACACCACAGCTTAATGCTTCATAAAATAATTAGTAATGGGCAATTAATGATAAAGCCTTAATAATGGCTTCATAGACAATTACACTTAAAACAACATTTAATCCAATACAATAGTGGCATAGCTGTGTTGACATCCCTGCCACTGTGCTCCTACTAAATCTCATTTTGCCCAAACATCTTATGAAGACTAAGTACACCTATATTTTGAACACCCCTTGCCTTTGTTGACTAGCGTGTTTGTATCTGATACTAATTTAGCATGTTGGATGCATCCATTGTATGTAGGAGAGATAAGCAGATGTGTAACTTTTCACAGCCCTGTCATGTCAACATCAGGAGTTGTTGGGGTCCCATTCAGAAATGGGTATGGTGTAAATATATTCATTTTATGGCTGCAGTTAATGAACAAGTTGATAACCACTAAGTTACCAATGTCAGAATCTATCATGTTTCAAAACAAAAGTAGGGATTGTTTGGGCATCACTCACCTTTGAATGTCAACTCCTATGGTGAGGTACATATTTTATGCACGTTGATAAGAACCTTTCACTCTGAGGTTCCTCACTTTGTTGCCAACTTTCTAATACATTAATGCCTTTAATGACGTCGACAGGAAATATACAATCTATTCTGTATTTACATTACCACATGCTACACACTAACTACTTGAAATTGAAACAGTCTCATTTTCTGTTGTTGTACAAATTTATCAGGCTTCCAGGAGTTTATAGAAATGGAACCTATCAATTCAATACACACACACACACACACACACACACACACACACACACTACACACACACAACACACACACATCACACACACACACACACACACACACACACACACACACACACCACACACACACACACCCCAATTTATTAAGAGAAAACACTTACATTCGATTTGTTTTGATTTTACAGATTGACACAAGAAATAATCCGTTGCATGGAAACGATGACCTGGCAAATACCTTTCCATCATTTCGGGATCGTCTAGCTCTGAGAATTTTTGCCAAACTGATCTCTTCATAAGCACAAAACTTGGTCTTTTGAAAAACTCAGAGAACAAGCAAATGAAATGAAAGTGAGCGAAAACAGAAAACAACAATGCAGAACCAGGTGGTACATCACACCTACTTCATATAAGAGCGTACAGGCAAGCCACCGAAAATTGAAATTGGATGTTTCACTTGAGGAGGAAAGAATGAAGAAATCAGAGCAAGCAGGAGCGGGATCAGAATGGTACCCTCATTGGAGTGAATGGGCATGAATGAGGTTCTTAACAAAGAGGAAAGAATGCTCTATCTTTCCATATGAATTCATCAAAAGACATGAATCGTTTAACTTTCAACTCAGGCTACAACAAACCCTGTCATAAAGGATCTTACTGTGTATTCTACGCCACTTTGCGCATGCATCGTTTCGATTTTACATTGCAGACTACGCTAAGTAATGCACATGAGGATGAAGGAATGAGCTATGAGAATAGACCTTTCGTCCAGGAAGTCCGTAGTTACAGTTTCGATTGAATGATCGATGACACAAGAGCCTTTGTTTGTGTTTGAGCTGCAGTCCTAATCACGGTTCTTCTCCCTCATTTCCTAAGTGGATGGCGCTCCATCCTTGTACGAACTCTCTCCACAAATCCACGAGCCTCCTTCACAGCAACCGTTCGTCCTGTGATGCCCACCATGCTCTTCAGCACAACCATGCCCTGATCCCATGCCTC